>QVTF01021518.1:450000-557500 GCA_003573665.1 Oxygymnocypris stewartii
AGGTCACAGTATGCAAATGGCCTGGATTTGATTGTATTTGTTTTCAATATTGCATATGAAGCAGAGAGCAAACTCAAGTCGTCTCTCCGCAAACATCAACAGACTGAACAAATAAGAGAAGATTTGTATAGCTAAGTATTGAAGAGACAGGTGCAGAAGAGAAAGAGAGAAAAGATCAGGTGAGACGCTCTAGACCGGCATTCATTCAGTGCTGAGTCTTGGCTGTGAAAAATGATGACACTTTTTGAGTTGTACGTCAGACAGAAAGTTAAAAATTACAGTCAGGTTTTAGTACACTTAACAAAATGGCGTAGGATTAACTTCAAAACTATTTGCTGCAAAAATGACTAACTATTGAAATTACTAGCATTTTTTTAACAAATGATTACAAACAGCAAGTAATGAGACATTTGAGCCTGAAATAGTAATTTATTGTAAAGTATACTCCAGTAATCTTTATTAATGTTTTCAGTTTTTTTGTGTGTGTGTGTGTGGGGGGGGGGGTTAGATACTATACATTTACCTACATGTAAAAGATTGTTTCTCAACTGACTACAGCATTTACAAGAGCACTAAAGCTTACACTGTGCTTACACTAAAGCTAACTCTAAAATTAAAGCGAAAACAAGTGCTAAAACGTTAAACCGGAAGCTAAAATTAAAGATACAATTAAAATATAAAACTATGTGTAAATTAAAACTAAATCTAAGACATTTTTTTGTGTTGTGTTGCTTTGTTTGTCTGCAGATGGAAACTAAAACTAAAAGTAAAAGTAACACTAAAGCTAAGGTAAAGCTACAACTAACACTAATGTTAACCTAAAGCTAAACTAACACTAACACTAACCTAAAGCTAAACTAACACTAACGCTAACTTAAAGCTAAAACTAACACTAATGCTAACCTAAAACAAAAACTAAAGCTAACCCAAAGTTAAACCTATGGTAAAGCTAAAACTAAAACCAATGCTAACCTAAAGCTAAAACTATCACTAATGCTGACCTAAAGCTAAAACTAACACTAATGCTAACCTAAAGCTAAAACTAACACTAAAGCTAACCTAAAGCAAAAATTTAAGCTAACCCAAAGCTAAAGCTAAGGTAAAGCTAAAACTAAAACCAATGCTAACCTAAAGATAAAACTAACACTAATGCTAACCTAAAGCTAAAACTAACACTAAAGCTAACCCAAAGCTAAAGCTAAGGTAAAGCTAAAACTAAAACCAATGCTAACCTAAAGATAAAACTAACACTAATGCTAAACTAAAGCTAAAACTAACACTAAAGCTAACCTAAAGCTAAAACTAAAGCTTAAGCTAAAACTTACACTAATGCTAACCTAAAGCTAAAACTAACACTAAAGTTAACATAAAGCAAAAATTAAAGCTAACCCAAAGCTAAAGCTAAGGTAAAGCTAAAAGTAAAATCAATGCTAACCTAAAACTAAAACTAACACTAATGCTAACCTAAAGCTAACCCAAAGCTAAAGCTAAGGTAAAGCTAAAACTAAAACCAATGCTAACCTAAAGCTAAAACTAACACTAATGCTAACCTAAAGCTAACCCAAAGCTAAAGCTAAGGTAAAGCTAAATCTAAAACCAATGCTAACCTAAAGATAAAACTAGCACTAATGCTAAACTAAAGCTGAAACTAACACTAATTCTAACCTAAAGCTAAAACTAACACTAATGCTAACCTAAAGCTAAAACTAACACTAAAGCTAACCTAAAGCTAAAACTAAAGCTTAAGCTAAAACTAACACTAAAGCTAACCTAACGCTAAAACTAAAGCTTAAGCTAAAACTAACACTAAAGCTAACATAAAGATAAATCTAAAGCTAAAGTTAACACTAATGCTAACCTAAAGCTAAAACTAACACTAAAGTTAAGCTAAAACTAAAGTATACGCCAAAACTAACACTAAAGCTAACCTAAATCTAAAGCTAGCACTGAAGCTAACCTAAAACTAAAGTGTTAACACACCGCCTCAGAGAAAATAATTTATTTTAGTTGCGCATACATATCTGTTCATAAACTGAGTGAAGTGTCCCACTAATTATAACATTGCATGCTTTGCTAATATAATATATACTATTATGGCACTTTTTGGCAAACCCCCCCCCCCCCCCCCCCCCCCCAAAAAAAAAAAAAACTAACTATGACCTAAAACTACAGCTAAATCTCAAACAAACTACAGATAGGTCTAAAACTTAAGCTATAAGAAATGATACAATTTAGGTTAAAGCTAAAATTAAAGCTAAACTGAAGGCAATTACAACTAAATCCAAAACTAAGTTTAAATTAACGCTAACTCTAAAACTAAAGTAAAAAATGTAAAGCTTAAGCTGAAGCTTAAACTACAGTTAGATAAATCTGAAAGCTAAAACTAATCTTAAACTAGCTAATTCTAAAACCAAAGCTAACATAAAGACTCAAATGTAAGCTAAAGCTAAAACTATACTTTAACTAAGAATAAACTTAAACCTAATCTTAATCTAAAGCTAATTCTAAAACCAATAAAAGTTAAAATAATGGCTAAAAGTTAGGCTGAAGCTATAGTTAAGAATACACGTAAAGCTAAAATTAAAGCCACAACAAAAACACCTATGATGGGTCAACCATAAAATTGCAGATATTTTTTGAAAAGTGTTTAAAATTGTAGAAGTCAAAAAATGGCTTCCTATATTCAGGTATGACATGTGGCTTAATTCTATTTTCTACCTTTTTTAAGGGAGTTACCATTTATCCCTTTATCTTTATTTTCAACAAAATCAGCTTAGTGCCATTTTGCCTTGTCAATTGGAGCACTCCATCAGCATGCAACAATCACATATTTCAACAAAAGGCTTATTAAGGCATTTCACTTCCTTCCAAAAAAAGATTCCCCATCAATTCAACCTGGTTCTCATAGCGATCAGCGGCACACTCAATCTCTCTCTCTCATTCTCTGCCTTTTCATTCATTCACCATCGGTGTGTTAACTATTGTGTGTGTTTGTTTGTGCATGTGTGTGTGTTTCTGGCCAGTGTGTCACTCAGGGCCAGTTAAAGTAAGCCTTGCTCTTTGGCCAGATCAAGATAATTAACTGGAGGGGTCACAAACTAATGAAATGAAAAGAGTCCCACCAAATGGTGCTCACTAATCCTATTTGCTGAGACATTATTCAAAAAGCCAAGAATGGAAAAGGGAAAAGAGCAATGTGGGGTATTATCAGTAAGAAGAAATTGTATTTTAAGAATATAGCCTAATTTATCATGTGAAATTATCTCAAAAGTTGTTTTTAATTCATACAGATAAACAATACACATTAAAAGTATCATGTGTATATGCTTTACGGTCAATGTAAATGGTGAACAGTGTTTTGTAAAGAAGCCACGCTAATAACCAGGTTGACTTTTGAATTATTTTGAGCATGTTTGGACAAGTGAAGAGATTTACTTGGAAAGTTATTATGTGGCGCTTCAGCAGAGAGAATCAAAATAAAGTTGACTTACGATGGAATAATATCATGATGTGAAATACTTTGACATTTACAGTTTGACATTACACAACAAATCACTATATGTCGCAAAAACATATTGTATTGCTGTACAGAATGCATTGTAGACTCATACAAACATATCACTAACCTTAAGTCATGCATTAGTAGCATAAAAAGTCACAATTATGATTCTCAGAGTCTAATTTATGACATAATATTTTGATATTATAAGATATTAAGTCATTATCTATTAAATGATATAATGAGTGTACATTAAGAGATATTAAGTCAGTTATAAGATAAAAAGTAAAAGAATGTGAGATCACAATTCAGTTAAAAGTAAAACATTTTAAGATACTATGTCATAATTATAAATAAAAAAAATACTTTAGAATTTTATCTCACAATTTCAACTTTTGTCATAATTATTACTTAGTATCTCACAATTTTGACTGTCATAATTGTACATTTTTATGTCATAACCATTTCAAAAGCATGATTTTTTCCTTATATTGTTCGAATGGGTTACCATAATATATAGTGTATAGAAAAATACAAATATTTAAAATGTTTACTTTGAAACACATTTCCAGAAATTTACTTTTGAGATTTTTAATTAATTTTAAATGAAAGTTTAAATGTAAATGTCATGTGGTATAACTATCAAGTAAAATGTATTATAATATTTTCCTTACAGCTTGAATACATCAGCTTGATACATTGTATATTATACTATTTACATTTTAGTCATATAATGTAATATGATATAATGTAATAGGATATCATATAATATAATATATATATATATATATATATAATTTATATGAAACATTTTAAAATAAATTTGTATATTTTAAATTAAAAATTATAATATTATTAAAGAAAATAATATTTTTATATATTAATTGAATGACTTATTAACTGATAAGTATCTATACACTTTAGGAGAGTCAAGTCAAGTCAAGTCAAGTCACCTTTATTTATATAGCGCCTTTAACAATACAAATTGTAACAAAGCACTGCACAATATCAAAATAGGCAAATTTTGTCAATAATGTAAAATGACAGGATTTAACACTCAATTATCTGATGAATGCATTTCATTATTGAATTTAGTAATGGCATTGTCCAGCTTAGTTCAGTTTAAATAATATCTGTGCAATCAAGTCGATGATTGTGCTGGAAATGAAGTATCCCCAACTAAGCAAGCCAGAGGCGACAGCGGCAAGGAACGAAAACTCCATCGGTGACAGAATGGAGAAAAAACCTTGGGAGAAACCAGGCTCAGTCGGGGGGCCAGTTCCCCTCCGGCCAGACGAATCAGTAGTTTGTTCCAACTGCAGCAAAGTCAGAGTGTAAGTGGTCCACTGGTTCCAGGGGTCTTTCCCCGATGGATGTCTAGGTGACGAGGTCCTTACTGGAGATCTGTCTCTGGGGCTCATCTCGGAGGTCCTCGGAGGGGTTGTCATCGTCTCTTCTCAGGTGTTCGGTCATCTCTATCATTTAAGGGTAGGATCCAGACTGAAGCTTGTGTAATTACATCCCGTGGCAGTAACATAGAAACAGTAAGACAATTAGCGTAGCAGCGGCTCCATCCAGGAATAACCCTGGATGAAATTATCAGTATAACCCAAGCTAAAGCATAATAATGTGCATTTGTTCAGATAGACTGGCAGTACAAGATTGTGAGATGTATTATATGAATGCTTGGCTAAAGAGATGCGTCTTTAATCTAGATTTAAACAGAGAGAGTGTGTCTGAACCCCGAACGTTTTCAGGAAGGCTATTCCAGAGTTTAGGAGCCAGATATGAAAAAGTTCTACCTCCTTTTGTGGACTTTGCTATCCTAGGTACTACCAAGAGTCCAGAGTTTTGCGACCTAAGGGAGCGGGTTGGATTGTAGCGTGATAAAAGATTAGTTAGGTACGCAGGAGCTAAATCATTTAGGGCTTTATAGGCAAGTAATAATATTTTATAACTGATACGAAACTTAATAGGTAGCCAGTGCAGAGACTGTAAAATTGGAGTAATATGGTCATATTTTCTTGACCTGGTTAGGACTCTAGCCGCAGCATTTTGTACTATCTGTAACTTGTTTATTGAAGATGCAGGACAACCACCTAGCAGTGCATTACAATAGTCCAGTCTAGAGGTCATGAATGCATGAACTAACTTTTCTGCATCAGAAACACTTAACATGTTCCGTAGCTTGGAAATGTTTCTAAGATGGAAGAATGCTGTTTTTGTAACATTGGAAATATGATTTTCAAAAAAAAGATAGGTTGAGAGTCAAACCACATGACATTTCACAACCCCAATTAACCTTATTGAGTCATAAAGAGACATCAAGAGGAACAATAATAATACTTTTTCTAAGAAGTCAATAAAACATCATGCCAAATGAGTTTTCAAGAATATAATTCTGTTAATAAGGCTTTTTTATTATGGTATCCAGATAGTTGTACCACCCTGACATTTTTGACCTCATGTTTTTAATTCAGAACTTAAACATTAATCACAGAAGATGTATATTCACAGTATGTATACTTTTGAATAAATTAATAGATCTACACACTTTCTTTTGACTTGGGCAACCATGGTATCATTTCCAGAAAACTAGTAGTATTACTAGTGATACCGTTAGATTATTGTAGCAGCAATTATATTTTTTGTGTGAAGGCCATCTGAAAACTTGGTAAAAATTCCACTCGAAAGCAACACACAGTGCAAAACCTGACAACCAAACCCTTTATCCAGACGTCCTTTATTCAGCGAACAACAAACCAAACGAGGGTCCAGTTCCAGTTCTAGCAGTCATTAGACAGATATAAGCTCACTATCAGAAGTCTAGCAGCCCCCTGCTTTAATGAACCTTAATTAGTGGTTCCGTCGGTGTGGAATTACCCCGAAAAACAGGAACGCTGGACAGAAAAAACTGGATCGAAAGCTGAAAGGAGCGAGAGAGCCACAAAGAGGGGGAAAGGGGTGAATAAAGTGTGGGGGGGATTAAAATAGTTTGAATTGAGTCCACGCTCGGCACATTCATTCGTTATATGGCTCAAATCTGGGCTTTGTTCGAGCCAGAGTAAAGTAACGTCAATCATCTCAACCGTATTTTTTGTGCAACTTAAGAAATTGTTATGAAATTGCTCTGGCACATAATGGGGGGGGGCACCCCTACCCGAACCTCCCATCTATATTAGCCTGAAAGGTCGAGAGAGAGCGGGCGAGAGAGTGAGACTCGACACTACCAAACTGCTGGACACACATCAAAGTGACAGGAGCGTCCAATCAGATTTGTCTAACAGGCATTACATGATGAATATGGTGCGGCCGTGGCACAAAGGCTTCTTTGTGTGGGCCTGGAGTGAAGGCCATTCACCGCTCCAAACAGCCAGCCAGGGTGGAAGTAAATGGCCAAAAGGCTCTCATCAGAAAAAAAAGAGAGAAGCCAAACTTGCGCGGCACAATGGTCCATGCAAATGACAGCAAACCCCCCCTGTCCACAGCTCTGTGAGACACAGCTAGGTCGTCTGAAGTTGAGACGGCTTAGCGCTGTCAAAGTGTTAGGCTTGGCGTTTTCAAACTTTTTTCTGAGTGAAAAGCAAGTTTTATCTCCTCCCTGCTTAAAGACAGAAGTCTTGTGAGTTTTTGTTAGGATTTATAGGCATCCCCAGGCTTTTGCAGAAAGCAGAGGAGCTTTATCCGTGGAGGGAATGGCGGGACGCTGCTGTGAGCCCCTGATGTTAACATGCAAGAAAAGAGAAGAAAACAAAAGCTTCTGACATAAAAATGTGCTATTTGTGGAGCTATTGTAACAAATAGTAAAAACAAAACAAAAAACGATCTAGTCAAGATTATAATTAAGTCATATTCATTTTATATAATTTACTTATTCATTTTATAACAGTTGCCTTTAGAAAACAAGTTTTTTTTTTATTGTTAATTTTCTATCATTTTCAAAACTGTTACTAAAATTTGGGACACGTCTGAATAATGTTTCAAATCCTGATTTGTGTGACTAATTGAGTAGTAAACATTAAAAAAACATCCAAATTTAAACAAACCAAATGTATAACATGAAATATGTATAAATAAATAAATACACCAGCATGAGTAGCTTCAAGTACCTCAGTGTAAACATCTCAGAGGACCTGACATGGACTGCACACATTCAAACACAGATCAAGAAAGCCAGGCAAAGACTGTACCATCTGCGACAGCTGAGGAAATTCAGGGTCTCTCCAGCTATCCTGAAAACTTTCTATTCAGAGGCCATAGAAGGTGTACTGACTCAGTGCATCTCAGTGTGGTATAGTAACGCCACAAACCAGGACTGCAAAGCTCTACAGAGAGTCGTGCGCTTAGCTGAGCGCATCTCAGGGTCTACTCTCCCCTCTCTGCAGGACATCTACCTCAAACGCTGCAAAAGCAGAGCTGCAAAAATCCTCAAAGACTTAAATCACCCCGGTAACCATCTTTTCTGTTTACTGTCATCTGGCAAGCGCTTCAATTCTATACTTTCTTCTCACTATGCTGTAAAAAGAGACCAATTGTGTCACTTCTAGTGTATTATAGTTTTAAGAACAATCAGAAGATCAAATGGTGGAAAGCATGCGGTAACAGGGTTGTGCACATCTATAACATGGGACACAGATAATATAATAGTTCAATACTACAATGAACACAGAAATGTAATGTGTTTAATTTTATCCAGTATAAAGTGCATCTCAGTGTGGTATAGTAACGCCACAAACCAGGACTGCAAAGCTCTACAGAGAGTCGTGCGCTTAGCTGAGCGCATCTCAGGGTCTGCTCTCCCCTCTTTGCAGGACATCTACCTCAAACCCTGCAAAAGCAGAGCTGCAAAAATCCTCAAAGACTCAAATCACCCCGGTAACCATCTTTTCTGTTTACTGCAGTCTGGCAAGCGCTTCAGGAGCATGATGGCAAAAACTGAGAGACTGAGGAGGAGCTTCTTCCCTCAGGCCATCAGGCTCCTTAACACAAACTCAGTTTCATAAACATTTACAAGACTCATTTATTAACTAGTAAACTGTAAACTGTAAACTGTAACTGTTTCAGGCCCCGCCATAGCACAGAAACTGCACTTGTTAAAATTACAAATGACTTGCTTCTTGCGTCAGACAAAGGCTACATCTCGTTGCTAGTTTTACTTGATCTTAGTGCTGCGTTCGACACTATAGATCATGACATACTGATAGATCGATTACAAAACTATATAGGTATTCAAGGGCAGGCTCTAAGATGGTTTAGATCCTACCTGTCCGATCGCTACCACTTTGTTTATTTAAACGGGGAGTCATCTCAATTATCACCAGTAAAGTATGGAGTACCACAAGGATCTGTCCTAGGTCCTCTATTATTTTCATTATATATGTTGCCCCTTGGTAATATTATTAGAAAATACGGGATTAGTTTCCATTGTTATGCTGATGACACTCAACTATATATCTCAACAAAACCAGATGAAACTTCTAAACTATCTAAGCTAACAGAGTGTGTTAAAAATATAAAAGATTGGATGACCAGTAATTTTCTCCTATTAAATTCAGATAAGACAGAGATATTACTTATTGGACCTAATAACAGTACACAGAATCTCTTGGATTACAATTTGCAACTAGACGGATGTACTGTTACTTCCTCTACAGTTAAAAATATGGGTGTTGTATTAGACAGCAACCTATCTTTTGAAAATCATATTTCCAATGTTACAAAAACAGCATTCTTCCATCTTAGAAACATTTCCAAGCTACGGAACATGTTAAGTGTTTCTGATGCAGAAAAGTTAGTTCATGCATTCATGACCTCTAGACTGGACTATTGTAATGCACTGCTAGGTGGTTGTCCTGCATCTTCAATAAACAAGCTACAGATAGTACAAAATGCTGCGGCTAGAGTCCTTACCAGGTCAAGAAAATATGACCATATTACTCCAATTTTACAGTCTCTGCACTGGCTACCTATTAAGTTTCGTATCAGTTACAAAATATTATTACTTGCCTATAAGGCCCTAAATGATTTAGCTCCTGCGTACCTAACTAATCTTCTATCTCGCTACAATCCAACCCGCTCCCTAAGGTCGCAAAACTCTGGACTCTTGGTAGTACCTAGGATAGCAAAGTCCACTAAAGGAGGGAGAACTTTTTCATATCTGGCTCCTAAACTCTGGAATAGCCTTCCTGATAACATTCGGGGTTCAGACACACTCTCTCTGTTTAAATCTAGATTAAAGACGCATCTCTTTAGCCAAGCATTCATATAATGCATCTCACAATCTTGTACTGCCAGTCTATCTGAACAAATGCACATTATTATGCTTTAGCTTGGGTTATACTGATAATTTCATCCAGGGTTATTCCTGGATGGAGCAACTGCTACGCTAATTGTCTTACTGTTTCTATGTTACTGCCACGGGATTAACATCCCGTGGTAGCTAGGAATTACACAAGCTTCAGTCTGGATCCTACCCTTAAACGATTGCGATGACCGAACACCTGAGAAGAGACGATGACAACCCCTCCGAGGACCTCAGAGGAAGCCAACCATCAGCGATTAGACTGACTTAACCAAAGTCTGCCATAAATGGAGGATCAGCACCTGGAGACAACCTCTACAGCCCCTACAGCCCTGAACGTCAGTGGAGTCTAGGACACATAGATGAGCCCCAGAGACAGATCTCCAGTGAGGACCTCGTCACCTAGACATCCATCGGGGAAAGACCCCTGGAACCAGTGGACCACTTACACTCTGACTTTGCTGCAGTTGGAACAAACTACTGATTCGTCTGGCCGGAGGGGAACCGGCCCCCCGACTGAGCCTGGTTTCTCCCAAGGTTTTTTCTCCATTCTGTCACCGATGGAGTTTTCGTTCCTTGCCGCTGTCGCCTCTGGCTTGCTCAGTTGGGGACACTTCATTTCCAGCACAATCATCGACTTGATTGCACAGATATTATTAAACTGAACTAAACTGCATAAACTGAACTAAGCTGGACAATGCCATTACTAAATTCAATAATGAAATGCATTCAGCAGATAATTGAGTGTTAAATCCTGTCATTTTACATTATTGACACAATTTGCCTATTTTGATATTGTGCAGTGCTTTGTTACAATTTGTATTGTTAAAAGCGCTATATAAATAAAGGTGACTTGACTTGACTTGACTTAATTTTATCCAGTATATCCAACAGTTCTCATACAGAAACATAGGATTTGGTCCTTGATTATCATATTCATGGAATAGAGAGAAAAACCTCCCATTGCTATACACACCCTCACAGTTTTCATCTTTCTTTTCCTACTATTTTGTATTTTATTTATGTATTTATTTGTTTTATTTTTTTATTTTTTTGCTCAAAATGTATATGAAGAAAAATATGTATTTTTTCTCCAGGCTTTGAAATCAATCATTGCTCAAAGGGCCATTAAAACAGACCCAGGTGGGATTACGTTCTGAGGAAAGCCACTAGAAGCCAAGACAAAGTCCACGTTTGTCACTTTACAAGCAACGGTGGCTGGATTCTTATCACACTCAGTTTAGTTTATGGTCAGGCTCCACCCACACAGGTGCTGCAAGGTGTGGCTGAATGCATCACTCTGCCATGGGCCCCTTAATAGACCGCTAAATAAATATAGAAAACATACACCACCACTAAAGTTTATGGTCAGTTTTTGTTTTTGTTTTTTTTTAATCCTGAAAAAATGTATCACAGTTTCCAACAAAATATGAAGCACCACAACTGTTTCCAACATTGATGATAATCATAGAAATGTTTCTTGAGCAGCAAATCAGTATATCAGAATGGATCATGTGACACTGAAGACTGGAGAAATGATGCTGAAAATACAGCTTTGCATCACTGGAATAAATAAAATTTTAACATATAATCACATAGCAAACATTTATTTTAAATTCCAATAATATTTCATAATATATCTGTTTTTACCATGTTTTTAATCAAATAAATGCAGCCTTGGTGAACATAATTATTTATTTAACAGTGTTGATAGATCAAGTGGAGATAGATAGATAGATAGATAGATAGATAGATAGATAGATAGATAGATAGATAGATAGATAGATAGATAGATAGATAGATAGATAGATAGATAGATAGATAGATAGATAGATAGATTGCATTATGTTATCCTGCATGCTTATTTCTTTGCTGAAAGTTGTGCATGCATTCGAATCATTGGTTAATTAGATTTAATTATGTAAATTATGTTTGTGAGAAATGTATTTGTCCAGGTTATTCATACTTAATCTGGATGAAAGGATTTTCTTTTAAAAACCCAAGCATGTTTTCTAGTTTTCTGGGGGTGCACTTGAATATCTAGGTCACTTTGCACTAAATATCATGACATAAATCACATTTCAAGTATTCTTTCTCTTTGAAACTAAAGTCGGCCCGGCATTAAACACAGTGACAGGTCATTTCAGACCCTGTGAAGGTCAGCGAAGATGAACTATTTTTAAAAATTAAACAATAGCCCACCAGTACATCATTTATGCTGAGTGTGTTTCTTTTGATGTCCTAAAATATATAGAAGAATGTATAAAGAGATGAATAATTACTGTCATAATTCACTCCCTTATTTTTTAAAACTCCAACTGAGAGGGTTCGTCAGCTAGCCCATGGGGTGGAGCGGATGTGTCCCACCAAACACAGGCAAGTGGCTCACACCTGCTTAGAATAACTCTTTATGGGGGCCAAGGGGGCATCGGTACCCCCTCACGGGGGATGGGGGGCATCATGTGCCTGTTTTTGGAGAAGCTTAATAGATATTTATCTAGCCTTTTACAACCACTAAAACTAATCAAAGTTTTTATGCAAGAGCTGCATTAATTAAACTCTTGACGCCTACAGAGGGATCATTAAAAGAGGTCTCCGGGGTTTTATTGGACCCATTTGAAACATAAAAGCCTGCAGGTCAAATTCAAGTCATTATTTGAATTATTAACAATAATGACTGTAATTACACATATAGAAATGCATAAAGGCACCTGTTGGGAGGCACAATGGCGTCTTTGGTTTGATTCGACGGGGCTGAAAAGCTCAGTTGGGGTTATACACTGACAATAAAAATAGACCAATCGCCCTCGGATGATAATTCTGACCCAACTTTGTCATCGCAAAACGGCCCCTAGAAAGAGTGGAAATAGCCCATCTATGTAGAGTGTCTTTGTAAATAGACAAAAAGGGCGTTTTGTCATTCTTCCACAACCACAGGGATGTTTAATCACCTCACTCTTACAAATAAAGAGGGGTAAATACAAAGCATAGAAGAACCATTTTTGGTTCCAAAAAGAACCTTCCAGAGAAAAGTTTTCATAAGAACGTTATTCCACTTTGAGAAGGTTCTATAGATGTTGAAGGTTCTTCGTGGAACCGTCGATGCTATTAGATAATCTTTATTTTTAGTTGGGTATGAACGAGTTTGAAAATCAACCAGAAACACTGACGTACGTATAAATAGAGCAGATTTATTTATAAAAACATTTGCACAAAATATATTTGTTAAAATCATTTATGTACACTACTAAAAATGGACAAGTGCATTGAAAAAGTCCACCATGTATGGTTTCACAGGAAGAACTACATCTAGACAATAAAATTTAGATAAATACAGATCGACAGATCAACTCTTCTCCAGTGTTAAAAACAACTCTGATCTAAACGGAACGGTTATTATTATCATTAATCACAACAATCTAACAGCGTTCATTGTCACAAACTGTGCTTTGTGCTCCATTTACAAAAATATATCTTCATCTTTAACAATACAAAAAGTTATTCTACAAATTTCAATGTAGGTCCTTAAGCAGGCCTGGTAGTTGGTTGTAGGTAACAATAATCAATATTCCCATTAACTTGACATTCTTAGGGAAGTTGGTCTCATCTAAACGGCATGAGTTGCGTCAACATATCATGCCCACAATTGCACTTATGAAATGTGTTCATCCAGCAGTCTTGACTTGTTTCGCAATTGTAGAAGCTCATCGACCCCACTGGGGCTTGAACCTACAACCTTCTTCCAGCTTAACCACTAAGCCACAGCGTCCCAGACTGCCACCTGTCGAGTCAACAAAGCAGCATCTGTGAAGTTTACAAGAGTCCAGGTTTGTATGGAACACAGTTGCTGGTTTCTAGATCAACTTGGACCAGTAACAAACCACCAAACCAGTAACCACGTTCCATAATCTGGGTTTTCCAGCAGACACGTGAAGGAACGTAAAATCTCATCAGTAGCGATCAAACCACGTTGTGAAGTCCAGCAGCTCTTGGTCTTCAGAGCTCAGGTGCTCGTAACTCCCTTCATCGGACGAATAGGAGGAGTGTGGCGACTCGGGGTCAGCCGAGTACGCTTTGGAGAGCGTCGGTGACGGAACACCGCACTGGAAAGCGGCAGAAATCGCGTCGTGCTCGTCCAAAAGCTGCTGCAACGCACGAATGTACTCCACCGCCGAGCGGAGCGTCTCCACTTTGCTCATCTTCTTATTAGCCGCGCCGTTGGGGACATGCTGGCGCAGCGTCTGGAATCCCATATTGACCTGTTTGACGCGGTTCCTCTCGCGTTCGTTGCGTCGCGCCACCGCGACGGGCTGCTGCTGCGGGATGCTGTATCCCAGCCCGTTAAACGCGAGCCTCCGCTTGCAGCGCAACAGCTCCGGCGAGCGCGAGCGCGAGCGCTGTCTATTCAGCACCTTGGTCTTGGTTTGCGCGCATTCTTGCAAGATGACGGACGCGTTGCATGCACTTTGCGCAGCATCCATGGTTTTTGGAAAATCTTCTTGAAAAACAAATCCAGTGTCACTGTCAAAAAACTAGCGACGCACGACTTTCGTGCCCTTCCCGTGGTGTTGTGGTCCCTCGTATTTGCTACAAACTTTGGCAGCTCTCGGCTTTTTCAACACGCGTCGGACACCCCACCCCCTTTGAAGACGCACGCTTCTCGCGCGGGACTCCGCCCGCCGGGTGACGCTCCGCGAGCCGGGCGCGTGGCTCCGCGAGCTCAATAAACAATCGGACGCTTTCACTGCGCCAGCACGCGCGGTGCGCTCATTTACATCCCAATATCCGCAGCCTCAAAGCCCATTGGTGGATTTAACCTGAATGAGAAACCACAAAATGTGCGGAATAAAAGGCGAATGGCTTTATAGATGCTTTTGAACATAACAATGATTCTGTGTAAGAGTTCGGTTTCGATTTGTCCTCTTTTGCGCAGCTAAATCCAACACAGATCTGCTAACAAAAATACAGAAATGTGATATAGGACATGTATTAGAATGCATGTAAAAAGCATGGACTGATTACTGATATAATACAATGGGATCCAAAAGTCGGTAACACTTTATTTTAAGGTGTCATTGCATGGTGCATTTATTACTATTATAAAAACAATAAATTGAATGCATCATTTCATGCAAGTAACCCTAAACTCAACCCTAACCATAAGCACCGGTATATACGTAGTTAATTAATATTACTCAGTAGGCTACTTAAATGTATAATTACACTGTAACTACGACACCTTAAAATAAATTGCAACCCAAAAGGCTAATAAACATGCTGTTGTTAACTTTGATTTATAAAAAATATTGAAGAAATGCATGAATTTGACATCATAGGCTACTCAAACTGGACTGAACCTGATGATTGTAGTTGCACGATTTGAGGAGCAAGAAAGCCTGATGGAGTTCACTCATTTGCATACATTTTACTAGTGAGCTATAGCAGAAGATTAAGTTATACTGTATAACTTATACTTCTTAAACGTGACCCTCTCTGTGAAATCCAGGCTAAAGCCTCAAAATATAATTATGAGATAACAAGCATCAAAGTTGGATTTCAACCATTAATTTCACTATAATTTCAATCTTTGACATTGCATTACTCAGTCAATTTTAAAGATATGAAGGTTACATTTTCACAGAATGTCTTTTACCTTATGAATGATGATTTTATGTAGATCACAAAAAACTGACTTTAGCTGGGTTTTCACAGAGAGGGTCACAAATATGTCGGTTAATCTGTATTTTAACTCTCGAATTCTCGCTTAAAAATACATTAACATTGACTATTACCAATCAATTCCCAATTTGCTGCTTATTAATAGTTAGTAAGATAGTTGTTAAGTTTAGGTATTGAGTAGAATATGGTCAAGTGCTTTATAAATAATAAACAGCCAACATGTTAATAATGCTAATAATTAACTAGTTAATAGTGAGAATTGGTCGCTATACTAAAGTGTTACCAATATTCCTTATTCATTTTACACAACTTTTCTTAGTTTTTTGCTTATTAAAAAAGTCACGTGATAAAAGATTTCTTTGTGATTTACAAATGGGCATTTTGAAATATAAACTGATATTAATTATAGTTTAGTATAAGTATAAGCAGCTGGCTGCCCTGTTATTAGTGTCACCATGAATAAAAAAACATTTCTGTATATTGTATCTATTTATTTAGCTCAGGTCTTACTATTTTGTATATTTAATATTTGTATTTGAAAGTGAACAGTACATATTCAGTCAGAACAAATCAAGGCAGTCTGTGCTGCAGACCTGGCAGTTTGCTGTTTTATTTGCTCATCTTACACTTCACGAGCTGGTATTAATTACTACATAATAACTGGAGTGGTAGAAATATAATAACAGGTGTATTGGCGGAATCCTCCCTCTGGTGGTAAAGAGTGGCATTACTTTCCAAAACATGTTCATTTAAAGTCTTGTTAGAAATGTATTTTGCTCTATATCCTGGTCATTTATCAACAAAGAAATTACACGTTATCATAAGGATCAGCTTGCATTAGTTTAACTAACAATGGACAACACAATGTCTACAGAGCTTAATTTAAGGTTTATTTATAAATATAATATTCAGAGATGCAAACCGGTAAGGGGACAAAAAAAGTCGGGGACATTGGTTACATTTGTTTTATTATTATGTTTTTGCGACATTTTACAAAATCAAGGTTGAATGTAAAATCCCATATTATAAAACATGCTGCTATGCACGTTATTTAAGAAAATATCGGCTTATTAGACACCAATGCTGACCTAAAATGCAAAATGTTTGCCCTCTCTCCTCACCGCTCTTACATCTCAGACCACAAATACATCAAATATTACCCTTTTAGACATAGCTTTTGAAGTTAAGACAATAATATGCAAAACTTTCTAATTGGATCTATGCAAATCTCATAGATGACCGATTTTGATCACAAAAAAGTGAGTTGTCAACAAAGGAGAGGAGATTGTATCTGTGTAGTATTGCTCATAATGCACACTTTTCATAGTATAGCGTTATATATTGTGAACAAGCATCATACATCATTTTAGAGAGAGAAACATAAACAACTAATGTTAATCCAGACAACTTGAAATGTTAAAATAATACTATAGACGTTAAGATTCTATATTAATATATAACATAATATATATCGATATATACGTGTTGTTAACTAATGTTAATGAATGAAAGGGTTAAAAAATAACAGTTCTATTTAAATAACAGATAGTAAGGCTTACAGCAGACTATATTGTACATAAAGTTTTCTTAATTTTCTGTTATGACTTATGTAAAAATGGAAATAAGAAACATGTAAAAATGGAAATAAGAAATGGAAAAATGGAAAAGCAACTGAATTTTAAGTTTCCATGTAACATTTAGCAAATAAATGCACTGTATAAATAAATATTAAAATTATTTTAAAAAATGACACTCTAGAGCTAGGAAGATTATACTAATTGTAATCCGTTACTGATTCCAAATTACATGACAAAAATTGTAGTCCATTACGTAATACATTACTTTACACATTTTAGGTAATGTAATCCGACTACTTTTAGATTACTTTTGTCCAAACTCGTTTATTACAATGATTTAATAAAGGAAGTGTATTAAACGCATCAAGGTTTCCCTGACTGGGGTTCGTTAAGGAACTGCAGGGGGTTTGTGAGTTTAATGAAGAGCTAACAATTAGTTAAATCATGTCAAATAATAATAAATAATTTGAAAATAAATTAAAACACTTACTTAAAAATGAAATATTTTTATGTTTACCTGCATGACATAATACCCTTAACTAATGTCAGAGACCTGTGAACACGCAAACGTGATACTTCATTATTAAAATATTTATTGTAAAATCTTAGGAGAATTTAAACGGGCCATTGTTTATAATTTCATGATTGTTTTAACTTAGTTAATGTGTAATGCTCCTTTTTGAGCATAAACAACCTCTGCAAATTTCAATGCAAAGGGAGATATTTTCTTTTATAGAATTAGCTTTTTTAAGCCTACAACAAACGACTGGGACTACAACAAGCTTCTTCCTTGGTTGTGATATCACAAAACCAAAAATTTACATAAACCCCGGCCCCGGGAGCACACAATTACAACACACTGGGCCAGCTGACCAATCTGAGCCCATTGCGTTTTTTCTGAGGGAGGGGCTTCATCGAACCAGGAAGTCAACATATCGTATTTAGGAGAACGGAAACAGAGGTCAAATATATGAACAATAATGCAATGTATTTGAAAATGAAGCATGAACACGAGTTACAGTGCCCCCCATAAACAATCAAGCTTTCGAAAATAGCTGGTTGACCACCCCTTTAAAGTAAATACATGAGGTGAAAGAGGTTCAGACAAAAAAGTTTGGCAATGGCTGTATTACATGTAAATAATGATTTTGAAAGACAAGCTTTTCAATAATACATCATAATAGATGCATGGTTAAATAACCTAATGATTGATAATTCAAATAAAAATGAGCGAGTGTTCATCAGTAGTTGATGAAATGTTGAAACACTTAAACCTGAAGTGATTTTTGTAAATCCAGTGGTCAATGGTCGCCTGACTAATAACTGATATCTGTGGGAATGTCCACAAAACTGGGCTTTCTGAGCGTATATAAGAAGCAGGCTATTTTAAAACAACATTTCAAAGATGAAAAAGAGGAACTAGGGAGAATCTAATATTCTTCTAAAATATAAATCAAATATTTACTTGAGAAAAAGAAAGTACTACATTTGTATGTTCTTAAAAGTAAAAAAACAACAACTTTTATTTATGAAATGTAGTGCAGTAAAAGTATGGCATGCTTTGGAATGTAGTGAAGTATAGTTTCCAAAGAAAAACACTCAGATAAACTACAGAAACTTTTTAAATGTACTTGAGCAAAGTAAAAATACTTCACTACTGTCCGCCTCTGATTGCTATTGTGAATAATATGTCATCATGTAATCTATAAAGTATTTTAAAGGGTTACTCCATCCCAAAATGAACATTTTGTCATTAATCACTTACCCCTGTGTCGTTCCAAACCCCATAAAAGCTTTGTTTGTCTTCATAACACAATGTAAGATATTTTGGATGAAAGCCGGGGGGCTTGTGGCTGTCCCATTGTAAAATAGTCCATCTGCCATCATTGGCTCAACTGTGACGTTATGAAGCTACGAGAATACTTTTTGTAAGCAAAGAAAACAAAAATAATGACATTATTCAACAATTTGTCTCCTCTGTGTCAGCGTAGCACCATTTTGGAGAATATTCACTGGACGCAAACTGCGTACGCTGTTCTGTGTCAGCCACGCCACACGCATTTCTATGTTTAAGCATCATAACGTTACGGTTGAACCACTGATGGCAGACGGAATATTCTGACGATGTCTTTCATACTTTTCTGGGCCTTGACAGTGTTAATCGTTTGACAGTCAATGGGACAGTCCCAAGCCTCCTGGTTTTCCTCCAAAATATCTTAAATTGTGTCACGAAGACAAATGAAGCTTCTTACGGGTTTGGAACGACATGACAACATTTTAATTTTGGGGTGGAGTAACCCTTTAAAATGTAATTTACTCTAATTACAAGTAATTCACTTTTGAAATCGGATACGTAATCCAGATTACACACATTTCCATGTTTGACTGCCATGGTAAAAAAAAACATCCTATAATTTTGACCCATATAATGACAAAAACATTTTTCATTTTACTGACACAATAACTAGGTTTTGAAGCATGAATTAAAGTTGTTTTAACATTTGATACAGGTGTTATTGTGTAGAGTGGTTTAATCTCCAGTAGAGGGCAGTAATGGATAAGCAACCATTGATCATTACGAAACCTTCAATGATTCAACAAAAACATAACTAAAGCCCTCATTAGTTGTATGCAGTGCAGGTATCATATCACACAGTTGTATCTGTTAAGATGTACATTCACAGGAATAGTAGAGTAGTTTTGGGAGAGTGGTGCATGAGTTTGCCTGGGGTTTGTCCAGCTGTGATTTCAGTGATGCTGTACTGACCTAGGTTTTTATTTCCATGCAGCCACAGGTTTCTAAAACGTTCTTTCTGTTTTTCATGAAATCGTGAAATAAGGGAAATGAAAGCACACGATATTGCTCGAGTGTAGGCTTTGGCCTGTGTCAGCTGAATCAGTTCAAGAGACTTTGGTACTGGGGAACAACCTCACGCCGGAGGAAAGCTCTTCCGAGGAGTTAGCAGAGAGAAGTGCTCCTCTTACCCTCAGATTCATTTCCTTTTTCCACCGCTAAATAACGGACACATGCACCTCGAACTTCAGGGGAAAGTGCAGTGAACTTGCACTATTTATAACAGCACTGTCACGGTTCTCTCAGGTTCCTCTCTTACAGCTGCCGCAAGAAGGACAGATTGGGTGCAGAAACTCAAACACCTGTTCAAACTATTTTATATCACTGAAACTGTGTTCTCATAGCTACAATCCCACTCATAAGGCTGACTTTGGTCACTAACAATTACAATTTAATCAGTGTTATTCAATAAAATAAAGCTGAGATGTGTATTTATATGTATACTGCATGAGTATAGACTTGATTGCGCTGTAATTTATTTATTGCTAGGCATTTACAATCACTAATATTTAACGAATGTCTCCTAGGACAGTGTAATAGCATATACAAATATCCTTAAAGGGATAGTTCATCCCAAAATGAAATTTATTCACCATCATGACATGCATCCAAATCTGTATGACCTTCAGTAGAACACAAAAACGATGAATGTCTTTTTCTTAATAGAGTTAAAGCAAATGGGGAGTGTTTTGTGCCCCGTTGGTTTTGCTGTGAAATTGGCCCCAAACAGATAACGATTTAATTTAAGTTAGGCCTACTGTTATTATTTTTTTAACAGTACAGTCTTAATTTACTTGGTTTAAAACATTGCCTACATGGAAGAAAAAACTAACCAGAGTAAAACTAACATGAGTCAAGGCGTAAAGCATATTTGTCTGCAGGCCTCGAGGTAAATCGCTGTGGCCTGATTTACAACTCTTTACACAGAAGGGTGGATGTAGTAACAAAAGTCATGCCATTGTATTCTGAGCCTCAAGGTGCGGTCATTTTAGCAAAATTTCTGCTAAATTTACCGTGCAAAAGCAGCTCTAGTGTCTACTGTAAACAGTGTGAAGTATCAATCACATTTCACACAGAAGTCACTTAAAAACAAGCAGATTTCTGTTGTTTACTGCGATGAACATGAGTGAAATCTGCGTGGGGGAGTTTTCTGCACCTGTGATGACTCGGAATGACTGGATTTCGCCAAACGACATCTGAACGCACCTTTATTGTAGTAATTATACAACATGCTGTAGGCAATTTAGTTCAAAGACTTTCCTCAATACCTTTATAGTAGGCTATAATGTGGCTGACGCAGGCCCTATACTTTTTGATAAGATACTATGATCACAATAAACAAGGCCTTAAGTCAAGAAACATTCAGGACCAGTAACACAAATTTAGTTTTGAATGTTAAAAGGCTATATATAAGCCTTTCTTAACTTTCCATGGCACATTTTTAAACGTTCTTCTTATTTTTTACATTCACATCTGCAAAACTGTAAAATACAGGATATTAATGCTGTAGAGCATGGCTTTTAAAACTGGGTAAATTTTAACAGCAATATTATGAAATATAACAATTTAAAATAACTTTTATAGTTGCATATATTTTACAATGTAATTGATTCCTGTGATGTAAAGCTGAATTTTCAGCATCATTACTCCAGTCTTCAGTGTCACATGATCTTCAGAAATCATTTTGATATGCTGATTTGCTCATGAAAGGTATTTTAAGGACACTAGACTGTTAATGTCATATGTCTTGCATCAGTAGCCTTTGCCTTAAACCGGATGCGATGATGCAAGAAGACGAATTAATGGGACTTCGCTTTTATTTTCGAATACGACTTCATTGAACATGATAAAACTCCTCCCACCTGCGACGCGTTGTGACGCTTCAGTGTGTATAAAACACAAGAGAAACACCAAACCGCTGGAAACTACCAAGCAGTGGAACAGCTTCAAGACCTGAAATCATGGCAGCGATACAGGGGTAAGATGATGAAATTATTATCGTTCTTATAAAATATAAGCTGTGTCTTAAAACCAAGACGCGTTTTCACAAGCCGCTGAACGAAGCGCAAGAAGTGAAACTGGAACCTGACGCGCCGCGCGCAGGCTCGCTGGAAAAACATACAAACAATAACCGTCCGTTTGCTGCATGTGTACATAGTTGAACAACGGAACAACAAGTCTGTGTTTTTGACTGCGAGCTAATTCGGAAGTCCTATCTCACTGATGATGCATAACTATGCAATGTTTTGAGATGCAGATGTGGTTTTACATCAGATATAGCCTAGTTTAACCTTTAATTATTATTCATTAACAAACTTTATACTGTAAAAAACATGACCATGACTCTAAAACATATGTAAGACTTTTTTAGTGCATATGTCAACATATGATTAAGTGGATTAAAATATGTTTGATCTATTTGTAACCCATTGTTTTGTTGTTTCTCAAGAAGTACATTTGGCAAACCTCAGTTTGGCCCATGGCTCATAGAGCAGGTGGAAAGTGGGAAATATGAGGGATTGCGCATGATAGGCAATGATATATTTCGCATCCCCTGGAAACACAACTCTCGAAGAGACCTTGGGGACGACGATGTTAAAATATTTAAGGTAACTTCCTCCTTGGGTCACACACCTTTTGCATTGTTTCACTTCTGCGTGAATGATTCATGCCATAGCTGGAGGAGATCTTCAAAGAGGGCGGGGTTCCCAAAAGGAGGGTCTAACCATTGAGTGGAAGCCCCGCCCATTTTGACCTTAAAGTTTGATGTTGCATGCCATTCACACCTGATGCATCAATGTATTTTAATTATACCAACATGAAATATACATGGACTATGTTGCAATTTTGGTGTTTTAATTACAGGCATGGGCAGTGGTCAGTGGGAAGATCAACGAGCATACTAACGACAAAGCAAAATGGAAGACGAATTTCCGTTGTGCACTTCATAGTCTAAAAAACTTTGAGATGTTAGAGGATCACTCCAAAGATCAGGACGACCAACACAAAGTCTATCGCATCATCCGTCCTAAAAGTGAGTTAAATCGCTCAATCTGCTGCACTTGGCATGAGAAGACGAGTTGATTTCTAAAGCCCTGGCTAATCTTGTTCTTCAGATCACCAAGAGGTCCAGAGTGTAGAGCCAGATCAACTTCCATTCATTTCTAATCTCTACAGTGCAGCTAATTACATGTCTGAAGAAATGGAGGTAAGGCCCAGATTTATGATTCGCTGTTGATATGATTGTATGTATATAATAAAAATGATTGTGATTTTTTTAAGTTATAATATGTTTTTTAAATATATATTATGTCTAATGCAGCAGGAATTGCTCAACCAGGTGGGGACAATGGATCTAAATAATCAACATGCAGGTAAAATCACTATGATGGCTATGTTTAGGGTTAGCGATTCAAACAAACCATGATTTTGCAACCAACATCTTAAGGTGCGGTCACATTTAGGAACCAAATTACCCATATGGCAGTACTCTAAAAACCAACCAGAAAACTTTAGCAATACCAATGCAACTAGCCATAACACTGCGCACACACCACTCAAATGACACAACATTATATTACAAAGTTTTGTTCAACAACAGGAAGAGAGATTGATTGGCTCTTATTTTGGCATGTTCACAATATACCAATATACAACATCATTTCTATTCACAGAATCTCATCCATGGGAAACCTGTTCCCAACAAATCATTCCGAACACCTCAAGCAACTACTATGAGACTCCATACTTAGATGTTCAACCCTCTCAGAATAACACTCCTCCCCCAGACCAGCAACTCTACACTACAGGTAACAAAGTAGTTATTTTTTCGGTCATAACTTTTGAAAAAAAAATAGCACAGACACTGGACAAAGAAGATTTCTAGAGTGCGTCGTGCTTGCTATTATATGGCTTCCGATACTTAGAAAGACTACACATTCGACTGTTGATATAATAATCAGAAGGCCGTAATCAGATTGTACGGAAACATACTAATCAGGGCCTGTATTCACAAAATCTCTTGAGGCTAGAAGTAGCTCATAACTCGCAGACGTAAGAGAAAATCTCAAAAATAATGGGCGTGTCAGTCCTAAAGTTAGGACCCCTAAATTTCAGCTCTAAGAGTATTTCACGAAGCGTTTTAGCGCTAAAACTAGCTCCTAAATCTGTGAAACGTTAGTAGTGAAGAGGACTCCTAACGCCGGCAATCTGCCTCTGAACATAAACATTTGACAATAAGGAGCTTTTAAAAAGGTATCACCTTTGGTTTTGAAGGTTATCCCAACTCCAAATTGTACTTTCCATTTTCTTTATATCCTTTTCATTAACCAGTTGGACAAGTAACCGCTGTTCTTGTGTCCAGTTGGGTCTTCTTTTATGTTTGCATACGTCTTACTATCGGCCATGATTATTACTTCTCTACTCTGTTAATTAAAAAAGCTGTTTATATGCATATCCACTACGAGAAGCATACATACAAGAGGCTGAAATTTAGCTGAACATATTTAGTGCACATATTTAGCGCACATAATTAGTGCACTTAGCTTGCATTTTAAAACGTTTATTTGAATATGGCAATTTACATTTTATATTTAAACCTTTTGTTGAATATGGCAACATAATATTATTATTATTGTTGTTACATAATAATAATTCTATGAATAAATCTCTGAGAGACCCCTCTCCTATCAGCCAATCACTGTGCCCATAGTTAGTAAGCATGCTGACATCATCCATAGCAACGAGGTCAACCCCGCTCTTACTCTTAGCTCAAGACTTCTCTCTATTCCTTGGTAAGAGTTTGTCTTGGCAGCTTTGTGAATATGTTTTAAGAGAAAACTCTTAGTTACAAACTTTTACTGCTATTTAGGAGAACTCTTAGTTGTAAGGATAAAATGTTTTGTGAATACGGGCTCAGATCTTATGATTTAATAAACCCACCACAAAGTCGCTAAAACATAAAATAGTAACGAATAGCCATGCAAAGGTTTTGGTAGTATTTGAAACATTGACGTTGTCTGTATCAAGAACATTGCACATTTAATGTGACATTTCTAAAAGCTGCATCATTGTCACATCAAGAACGAGAACTATAACGATATCTATATTAGCGTCCACATGGATACCTGATAACATCGTTTATATTAAGCATGCGCTGTAGTTTTGTTGTATATCTCTTTAAATGCTCAAGCTCTTTAGTTGGATGGATTCTGATTGACTGTCAGTGTTTTATTGTTCATTGGTTGGAAAAACCGTGAAAGGTGATTCCAACGATATTGTTCCTCTGTGCCGTTATCGTTATAGCGTGGACTGTGCCTTTTTCTTCAATTTTGAATGATTTTTAAAACTTTCGCCTATAATGTCACTTCTAGTGCAGCAATGGAACCCAACAGCTCTCTATGAACTGGAGATCTCGATCAACTACAGAAGGACAGAAGTTTTGAAAACTCGCCTCTGTTCACCACTCATTCAGTTTCACTACCAGTGCGACCCATCTGAGCTGAGAGGAGAGCCAATCCGCTTTCCATCCACAGAGGGTCTGATCGATCAAACACAGGTCCACTTCACTAAACGCATACTGGACAGCATTCAAAGAGGCCTGCAGCTGGAAGTAAACCAACACGGCATCTACGGCTTCCGTCAGGACATGTGTAAAGTGTTTGTCAGCACCAGCGACCCGTCTGAGATCCAGAACCCGGAGCCTAGAAAACTTAATCAGAACACCAGAGAGCTTCTACTCAGCTTTGATAAGTACATAAGAGGTATGAATGATGAGAAAGTACGTTTTTTTTGACATACAGGAAATTACATCATTAGGCCTTTTCCTACACCATGGCAAAAAAAAAATATATAATGAAATATTTTCTTCAATTTTTCACAAATTGAAGCATCTTTCAACCCTGTTACTATAGTAAATTAATTTATGGAAAATACATTAATCACTAAAAAAGCATTTGGTCCCAAATTAGCACCGTATGCAACCCTGTTACTCAATTTGGCATTATTTTGAAATTAATTTTATATTATAAAATATATAATGTATACGATAATTATTTAAAATAACTTTTAAACACTTCCTTTCACTGACAATTTGTCAACAACAAAAAATAAAAACGTGTATTTGCAATTCTGTTACCATGTTTCTTTTCCAACTTTATCACAGATTGCAGAATTGACTACTTAGCCTTCAACTCTGTTATTCTAGGTATTTTGGGGAAAAAATATATTTTTTCTATGACTTAATGAAAACATGTTTATCATTAACTACAAAACCATAATTTGGTCCCAAATTAGCTAAAACCTAATGAGTGACAAATTAATATATTTGAAAAACTTGTATGCAACCCTGTTACTCAAAATTTAAGATTATTAAACTTAATCCTTACATAAAAATATACAAATGTAAAATAATTGTTACTCATGCTTTTAAAGCCTCATGTACACTTTACTCATTTAATTTCATTGTAAATGCAAGTGATTTTACTTTGTAAAAACAAACTTGTCTGTTGTAACGGAAAGCATGTTATAAATGCTGTCCAGCCATTCAGTTAAAAATAGTCTGGAACAACCCCAGCTGTAATGTGATGCGTGTTTCTATTCTGATTCAGATATACATTTTTTTTTTTTCAGATCTGATGGATTTTAGAGAGAACAGACGGGGTTCTCCGGATTACACCATCTACCTGTGCTTCGGAGAGAAGCTTCCGGATGGAAAACCACTGGAGAGGAAACTGATCACTGTCAAAGTAAATATCACAAACACATTTGAATTGTTTTGTTTGCGCGTTAGTGCAAGTTATAACGTATCTTTTCCATCTCCAGATTGTACCTCTGATTTGCCGTGAACTTCACGAGAGAGCTCAAATGGATGGAGCGTCCTCTCTCAGCAATGAAAACATTAGCTTGCAGATCTCCCACAACAGCCTATTTGACCTTATACATTCTTTGGGTTTGCCTTCAATGGCCTAAAGCAGCTGTTTTCACCATTAAATCAGCCAGCTAACATTAATTTCCATGCACACGCATATACATATAGAGATAATTTAATGTAGTTACTGTTATACTTCAGCACAATGCAAACTGACAGAACTTTCCCGAGGTGATTTCCGCAGGGCATTCAAAGGTCTTGTAACTGCTCTGAATTCATTGCTGGTCGCTCTACCGTTTAATAGCAATCTCAATGAAACTGTACTGTTCAAAAATGATCTGAAACTTTCTTTTTATTTTCTAATGAGAGCTAGAGTCTCATTTTAATACCCTGTCTTCTAGTGAAGAATCTTTCACCTTTCGCCCAAAGGGCTGCACTTGTATCGCTTCTTGTCTGTGGCTTTATGAATGTGATATCTAGAAAGCTTGATATCATTAAATGTACTGTTATTTAACAACTACTGTTTGCTTGTTATAGGTGTTGATTTATTAAATTATGCTGATGCCAATGCCTAAAGATGGACTTTGTATAACAATGTAAAGCATATAAAATTTAATAAACAAAATATTTTGTTATTAATGTACAATATCATACTTTTAAACAGACACACTTGTATTTAAATGTCAAGATGGTAAATAAAATACAATTATACAGCACATTAATTAACATTTTACAAATTCCTGCTAACTAAACATTATTTCCAGAATGTATAATTTATTATACATTAATCATTCAAAATTCACCCATTTATGGACTGTAACGCAAACATGCACCGCCTTAGGAAACATGCCAAAGGATTTTATTAAATAAAGTGTTTGATAAAATTATTTACAAAGACAGCAATATGAATGCCTCAACTGACATCACAAATCATGTAGTCTGTGACTGCTTGGATTCGTACGATACAGTTCACGAGATCCGAATAATCGCTCTCAAATCAAGAAATGAATCAACTCGATGTGATTTGCCACAGAAAAACAGGCCAGACGTGCTGCACGCCTCACCGTGAAATGCAACTCAATGTAAGAAGTCTTACAAACATTTCTCAAGCAATTAAAATGACATAATTAGTGAAAAGGGTTGAGAAAAAAACTTTTGAAATACATTTTTAGCTATCAACTTTTCTAATTAATACTTTTCAGTGAAACTTTAGAAGTGCATAAAGAAATGGTTCATTATTTTATAGGCTGAAAGTCATTTGTTAGCATGTCATCCACAAACAGAAAAAAGAAAGCAATGGCAATCAGGAAAAACAACTGGCAAACATTCAGCTGGCAGCTTTTAAAATGAAAACGGTCACGTTTCAACTGAACAGAAAGTGTAAATTACAGCCGTTCCCGTGTGTCACGAGAGAACCTTATTAATTCTCTATTTACAACAAAAGCATTTTTCCTGTTTTACCTATATTAGTACACGAAAAGATTTATAAAGAACCAAATTGATTCCAAAGTCTCAAAGACTGGATATTTTAATTCAAATAAATACTCTGAGATCACAGAACGTCCCAAACAATCTTCTGCACCTGGTTCCTCAACATAATGCTTGTATTCTCATTAACCACAAAACAATTACTATGCTTTCCAGTGTCAATTATTCATGGTGGAACGACAGGTTCAAGAGTATTGTGTGTATATATGATGTATACATATACATACATGTGTGTCTGACAATGCAAGAGCCTGTCTGACAACTTAAACTTCTTGTTGGATCATCAGCTTAAAATAGCATAGTATCCAACACCCTCTTGAAGAGAGTGCTGCTTTGAACAATGGCAAACGTAAAGATTTTCAACCCATTCTGTATTACATTCAAAAGAAGACATACAAACATTCAAAAAGGTTAATGTGATAACTGATGACAAGATGTTGAGCCCTTAAGAGGTTACATGTCATAATAGAAATGCACAGATAAAAAAAAAAAACCACGCATCCAAATCTACTGAGATATATATAGAAGATACCGTCTGAAAAGTATATAGCCGTTTCCCTCGGCCTCACATTAGAGTTTGGGAGTCTTCCGGGATGTCTGCGTGTTGGATTTGCCCAGTTTCCTCTTTCTTGTGTTTTCTTGCATGTTTATACTTATCCACATAGGCTTTGACCAGGTTGGCTACTTTCACCGGGTTAATCTCCCCGCTCTTGCTATGACACACCTTGTGAATGAGACAAAGATGATATGAATGGGCTCATTTTCACATAAAAACATGATAATGATTTCATAATTCACTTAAGAAATGGGCCATTGGAATGCATGCCGTACAAGGAAGTGAATATGGAAAAACAACCACAAAAGAAAACATCCAACGTCACACATTTACCTTCTGAACGGCTTTGCGCAAAATCTCCTTGTACTCTTCCTTCGTGATGTCTCTTTTCTGGTAGAAGGGTTTTATGGCCAGTTTGACCTCCTCTACTGCTCGCTCTTGCATATGAAGTTTCTTCATGTACTACAGAAAGACAATATTTACAAATTCATGACATCAAGACGATGCAATGAAAAACAAGATAGTGATATGATGTAATCGTGCTCTAGCCACCTCTTTCTGATTGGGGTCGTGTACAACTTCTTTGTGGGATTTTGGATTGATGGATTCATCTTGGGGAGGCAGGCTGGAGACCGATGCCATGAATTTTGGTTCAGCCTGAGATGAAACTTTATCCTTTAATATGAAATAATATGGTAGTACTGAAGTACTAGCACTCCAACTGCTTAAGATAATGAAAATTCCCATGAAATGTTCTACAGATTTGTGAGGCATCACAACTTCCTGTGTTCTGGGATTTCCCTTTGCTGAAGGGAATGTGAAGTACTTTATCAAGCACAGATTTGTTTCACCTGAATGATTTTTTTATTTTGACTAATTATATTATGTAACAGATGATTGCAACATAACACAGAAGCAATCAGTGTCAACTGCTCAAAATAAACGTGACATCATAACCCTCATAAATCATGATAAAATTGTTTGTGTCGGGACACACTTTGTGAAAGGAGGATGCAATTTTCCAAGAGTAATGTTGACTTTCATTTCTTCTGAAGTGAAGCCTTATATGGCTGCTTTCAGTTTCGATCACATGGGTACAATAGAAACTGCATCAGCATTACTTTCACCTCCTTGAGAGAGCAAGCTGCAAATTCTGATTGCAAATAGTGACACAATGACACCCTCTGGCTGCTCAAAGAAACTACATGTGAAGGGAAATAATTATGATATGCACTGGTATCCAAAATCATTTCATTAAAAGTGGAGAAATTTCAAATGACAGTCTCGTATTCATTTTTGTGTTATTTAAATTTAAAAGCTTGTTTATGAGGCTAAATTTATGTAACCCAAATGCAAGTGAAAATAAAAACTTTTAGATATCAATCCGCATTATGCGATGGACATTGGTTATGATCATCTTCGGTATCTCCTTTTTTAAAAACACAAAGTCAATGTGGTTTACATTGGACATCAACAGTCTTAAAAATATCTGTTGTCTTTCGAAGAATAAAGTCATGCAAGAGTGAACCAAGTTAGAAGAAAAAAAAAAAATAGTTAAGAAAATTGACTGTTAATTGGGTGTGGGGATCACTCTCTTTAACATTTAGTAGATGCTTTTATCCAAAGCGACTTACAAATGAGAACAATGGAAGCAATAAAAAAAGAGCATTGATATGCAAGTGTAAGACACCGTACCAGATTTTGCGGGGTTGTAGCAGACCTTCGCGGCCCTTCTTGCTTGAGTTTTAATTTGAAGAGTGCAAGTTCTAAAAGAGGCATGGGAAAACATTCAGAATGTTTAAAAAAAAACATTTTAGTTTTATGTTACTCAAATGCTTTACACTAAATCTGCTGTGACTGAAGTCATTTAGTCATTATCTCAATAGTTGCAGAGTTCGTTAGAGACCAGGGGTGTCCAATCCTTCTCCAGAAGGGCCACTGACTTGCAGAGTTCAGGTCCAATCCCAATTAAACACACCTGAACCAGTATTAAACGTCAAATGCTGGGTCTTACTTCGAAGGCTGAATTTGTCCGGAGACTAAACTTCCCAGACAAGTGTGTTGGGTTAAGCTGGAGCTTAACTAAGGGTGTCCTAACCTGCTCCCGGTGTGCCACTGTTCTACAACCCTAATTTAACACACCTGAACCAGCTGATCAAGGTCCTCAGATTCACAAGAAACTTTCAGACTAGTAATGTTGGTATGTTGGATCTGGTTGGAGCTAAACTGTGTAGGGCATTGGTCCCCCAGGAAGAGGGGTGGACAGCCCTGGTCTGTAATGAACTGCTGTAATGCAACTATTGAAACATCTACAATTCAGACCTGGTGTGAATAGGGAGCAATACTAAATGGGTCAAGAAGTTGCAGCGAAAAATAGTTTACTCACTGCTTAATTTTTCAGACTGAGGTTCTACTGGTTCCTGCAAATTCCAGGTAACTCGTTTGCCCTGTGATTTAGACTTTGCACCAGGCGTAACTGTTTCGGTAGTTTGCTTATTCTCTGCTGGAGCCTCTGGGACGGCAGAGTTGGGGTTGACAGCTTCTGTTGAGTCGGCCAAAGAGCTCTCACTCATTTCCTTCTTAATGAAGTCTAAATTATCAATCAAGTAGTCAACACTGATATCTTCATCGGAGGAAACAACAGGTTCTTGTTTTATTGGTGGGTCTGGCGGCTGAAGAGGTGACATCTCCATGTCCTCCTCAAAAGGTGGCGATTGATAAGACTCCGTGGGTTCCTTTTTACAGTTCACTGCATCTATGTCAGGCGTATCAAAATGGATGACAAGAGGGTTGTCACTGTAGCTTGGTGAATCCTCTTTATCAGGCCATATTTTTTCAATTTTTATCGTTTTTGGCTCAACAACGATTTCTTGCCCTTTCATCTCATCCTGTAAGCTAGCATGACTCCTCTCTAAATCAGCACTGCCTGATTTAATTTCATTAACATTTGGTGATTCCATGCTGAAGATGTCAAAAGATGCCACCTCTTCTTTCTCCATCTCTTTAACGGCATCTAATTCGCCACACAAGTTGAGACAGACTTCCTCCTCCTTTTTGATGTCTTTCAACTCCTTGACAGAACCAGTGGGCCAAGGTTCCTCCGGTTTCATTTCATTAGGCTTAAGCAGCTCAAGTGAAACATCATCCTTGCTTTCTTGAAGTGTTCTGGTTGGGTTGTCATGTCTTGATGACCCAAGTCCATGAGCCATGGTCTCAACTTTAACTGATGGTAATGCAACAGTTGTCTCACACTCACGTAGTCTTGTATCTCTCTCTGTCTTCATAGGTGTTGTAATCTTTTTTGCACTAAGAGCAGGCTCATGTAATTCAGTGGACATGGGCTCTGTAGACCTGTGGGAGCACTTTTCTGTATGCCAAGAGATCTCGGATCGATCATACCGCCGTCTATGTTCCCTAGATATTGATCTTGACTTCTGCCTCTCACCCTGATCCTTTGATGTTCTCCTTCTTTCTCTGGATCTCGATCTAGAAAAGGAACGAGATTGGGATCGCCTTCTTACTTTTGACCTCTTCCCATGTCTTTCTCTCCCTCGGTTGTCATTCCTCTCACGACTCGCTCTTCTCCTGCTAGTCTTCCTTTCTCTACTGCTGGAACTCGAGGAATGCCTCTGGTCTCTTGATCGCGGACGTTGCCTCTCTTTCGATCTTGAGCGGGAATGCTGCCTCTCTTTCGATTTCGAACGGGATCTCTGCCGATCCCTTGACCTTGAGCGTGACCTCCTCTTTTCTTTTAACTTTGAGTGTTTCTTTTTATGGGAGTCTTTAGATGAAAGGCTTTGTGAATTTGATGGTGAACGCTTCCTATCCTTGGACTGGGCCTTGTGAAGTCTTTCCTTCTTGTCCTTAGCTGTGTTCGAAGAATTAAAAGCACCACTGACTGAAGGCAGTTCTTTACACACCCCATTTCCTTTAGAAGCTTGTTGTATATTGGCTATAGACTCTTCTAGTGACTTTGATTGGGGCCTGATGGGTGGAGGTCCAGTCTCAGGTTCAGACTTCACCTCAACATTTTTTTCACTGCATGACGAGCTTGATCTGGAGTGCTCTTCAGTTTTCTGAAAAGGGCTTCTTGGAGTTCCACCACTTCCAGCATCAACGCCTGCTTCACATCTAGTAGAATCCACAGCAGGACCTCCTGAAGGAGATGGACTATGCATGGTGTCTGAATGATGTGGAGATTCTTTGCACGGTCTGTCCCACAAAGATTCTGGCTCTGTTTTAACTTCTGCACACATTTCCAAGACTCTCTCTGTATCCGAGAGTACATCCAGAGGCTCGGATTTGATTGTATGACAGGCATCCTTATTGGCTCCAATTGGCACCCAAGTTGCAGTATGTTGGACGCCAGCATCAGGACCCTCATTTTGTGGTTCATTATCGGAGGAATCAGACCCCGTAGGGTTAAAGGGATCATAGACCTCACTCTTCTCCTCTTTGGCTTTTGCTTTTAAAGACAACATAATCTGTTTACTTTTATTATTTCTCTTTGATTCCTCATCACCTCCAGACAGAGTCCCTCCTGATGCAGGAAGTCGCCGAGCTTGCCAGGGATTTCCGCTAGCGTTTATACGGAAGCTGACGGAAGAAGAGGAGGGGCGTGAGTCTGAAGAGGCACTAAAAGATGTAGTAGAGGTGAAAGAGCTAGAAAATGAAGATGAAGCACCAGTTCTGTCTGCTCTTTGCCTCTGAGCATCCACTGTCCTGTTTTGCTGACTCGCACCTGTACCTTGTTGGTCAACTGTACGTTCCCTACCTGTATTGCCTGTTAAGCTGTTCGCTGAAGACTCAGGCAAATTACTTCTGCCACTGCTACTATTTGCACTGGAGGTACTGTCCCTTTTAATTTTTGGTATTCTTGGCAATACAGAAACATCCACCCATACAGGTTTAGGAGGTGGCTTTTTGACAGGTGGTTGTCGGACAAGACCATCCTTTTCTTGATGGGGAGAGTCAGAAGGGCCATTTGGCACCCTTGAGAGGAGTTGACTTCTAAGCCCATTGGTGCTCAAGTGGCTATTCCCAGGTCTAGTTGGGTTTAGGGTGGCAGGCCTATGAAGAGCTGCTGAATGCAATTGGGAATGTCCCAAGGGAGATGAGTGAGAGTGAGGAAGATGAGGGGAGTGTATGGATGGAGATGTGGGATTCTGTGGTGTGGAACCGGACCCAGGAGAACTGTGTGCTGGTGGGGGCCTCCTCAATGGGCTGGATGAAGGACCAGACCCTCCAGAGGGTAGAATGAAATTTGTTTCTGAGTTTGGGGTGTCTCCCGTTTCCCCTGAGCTCGAACCTCTAGAGGTAGTGCTTGACAAGGACACTGAAATGAATAAAGAAACATTTTCTTTTTGAAAGGATGACAAACATGCAACATCAAGTTACTATTGCTAAAACCATCAAAACAGATGCATTTAGGAAGAACACAAAGGTTCGGCTAATGTGTGAGGCGGCAAATAAAAATACAAATTCTGCATCCATTATAGATCAAACGTGAATCATGGAGAACATTGTGCATGACTGTTATATACTCCATTATGTTTATAGAGTTGTTAGTCTTAGATTTGTGTGTTTGTTCAATACTCTTTCCAGGTTTATCTGCTGTTTTGGGATAAATAGATTGACACTCATTACAAGCAAATAAATAGGGCAATACTTAAATCATAGTTTGAGATTCATTTGTGCAAAATAAGTTATCTACAGTCAAAATGCCAACTAACCACCACCTAACAGCGTCATATATAACTGTTGTTCAGAGGTCAACCAATATAATTTTATGATGGCCAATGCCAATATTTTAGAAAGTCGATAGCAGATATTATCACGCTATTTAAAGATAACTAACATTATTTTTTTGTAACTAACATATACATTTTTTACTTTACATAATATTTACAAAACAAATGGAAATAATTTGAAAATTAGAAATAATTTGAACTTCATAAAAATAACTTCAGACAATTTCTTGATTTTGTAATACAAGTGTGTGTATGTATGTATATATATATACACACACACATACACTAGAGGTGTAACGATACGTGTATTCGTATTGAACCATTCGGTACGAGGCTTTCGGTTCAGTACGCATTACAAACCAAACTGGACTAATCCTATTATGATTGGAAAATAAAAGAGCTTAAACTGTGTGAAATATCAGTGCCAGTGCTCAACAACGCAGCCTGCTCCAAACCGTCTGTTCCATACAGCGTTGAAGAGCTGCAACACATTGTAGCAGGATTCTTTGCACTGATCACAGAGAGGCGCATTAAATGCAAGCTGTTCGGGTGAAAAGTCTGGTTTAAACTCGCCGTGCCAGCACGAGCGTGAAGGAACACGCAGCAAACATTATGCGCATATTGAGGAAATGAAAGCGGACGGAGGAGTTGGTTTTCACGCTAAAGTAAAGTAAAAGTCAGTTTCTTAAAACCAGAGAAGGTGAACGTTGATATTCTTGTGGAAAAAATGCAAGCATGGTCACCGACAGCCAGTTTAGTTTTGCTTTTCTTTTTGTTTTCATTTTAAAAAGCTTATATTTGCTGTTTACCTCACTTTAAGGCTTTCTTTTACTTAAATATTTTTATTCCTCAGTGTTTTCTAAACGTTCTGTAATTTAATAATCCGTATATAATACAGCATGGTGTATTCCATGCCTCATCTTTTGTTAATAAATGATGTAAGCTATGTCATTGTAGCCTGCTGTTTTATTGTTGTTGTGCTTTTTAATTAAGAATAACAAAGAATCCATCTTTTGTTTTAGTAAGTGAAAGGTGAATAGATGTAAGCAAAACAGACAATTATATTTTCTTGTAAAACGTGACTAAAGATCGTGAATTCAAACGCGAAATTGAAAGCATCTGAAGTTCGGTTTATAACATAAGAAAAAGTGGAATTCCCCTTCACAAAATTTGAATCACAAATAATACTAATGACGAAAAAATTACTTTCATTACCATATAACTATATACTATGATAAAAGTTAATCAGCATGCATTGATTTATCTCATATTGCAGCAAAAAAATAATAAATAATAATACAATTATGTGCTCTAGGGCTGTGCGATATGACGATATATATCGGATGGACAAAATAAAAAGTCTATCGTTTCATATTATGTTCTATCGTTTATATCGTGGTGTCGCAAAATACATTGTTTCCGGTAATACATTTTCATAGTTTGAGTGACTGCGTCTTTATACACCGCCCACCACGGGGCGTGAAGGGGAGACAGAAACAGGTGGAGATGAGAACGACCAGCAAGGACACAACCAGGAGCTCGTTCCTAAACGAGGGACTACATTTTACATTTACATTTACATTTACATTTATGCATTTAGCAGACGCTTTTATCCAAAGCGACTTACAATTGCATTCAGGTTATACAGTTTCATTAGTACATGTGTTCCCTGGGAATCGAACCCACAACCTTTTGCGCAGCTGACGCAATGCTCTACCACTGAGCCACACAGGAACGTCTGTAGCATTGTCATGCATTTTTATGCACTGCAGTTTTAAAACAACCGATTTTAAGCCGTTGAAAAGCAAACAACAGAGCTATATGTGTGCGCCGTCAAACACCTCCTATATGCGTGCGCCGTCTCTTTCTGTGTGAGAGGAGCGCGCCTTTTCTTTTTTGCTGACTTTGAATGATTACAAACACACTTATATGCGTCAGAATCTCCATCTTTGCAAGTATCCTCAAACAGCGATTTAGGTCTTAAGAGCGAGTAAACGGCAGAAAGAGAAAACGCAATGTAACAGTTTATTAGATCCAGACTTCGGTCTTAAAGGGGAAGCGGTCCAATATTCGTTCATGTTAATCACAGCACACTGCTAGAAAATCTCTCACTGCTCTTGACTAAATCACTTTTGTAACTTTAATGAGAATAAATAAAAAATAATAATTATTATATATTTATAATATGTATAGAATCTATACATAATCCATGTGTTAATTATATCTATCATAGATAGATAGATAGATATAATTAACAAAGTGAAGACTAATTCATTTACACAATGTATGTAGCGTTTCTTATTTATTGTATTTTTTGTCCTATTTGTCCTATTGCAATTAGTTTCTTATCCTTATTTCATCACTGACTGTTTATTTATCTTCAGTGAGGTTTTTTTCTCTCTCTCTCTTTAGGCTTGTATTAGTTTGATATTGACATTGGTGACAAGGATTATGAAAATTATATGGTATTAAAGATTTTAGTATAATATAAACCTTTTTAAAAGAAAAAGAAAATCACTATATCGTGATATATATTGTTATCGTGGTATAAAATCTGTCATATCGTGATATAAGATTTTGGTCATATCGCCCACCCCTAATGTGCTCCTGCGACCAACTGAGAAAGTTAGTCGCAAAAGAGTGGCCAGTGGGAAGAATGAGTCTAGAGTCCTGATTTGGAATTTACAATTAATGTAGTCCTGTTACATTCTTATTTTTATTAGGCCTATTATTATTTTGAAGTTACTTTTATTATTAAATTAAAAGTACAATTAATTTGCCCCGCAATAATTACCACATAACTGATACGCTGCGAGGATAAGATTAGGCTATATTTACTCCTCAATTAATTTTTTTTTTTTTTTTAAAGGTATTTTAAAACAGGTCTATTAGGCTATCTACAATGAAATATTGTCCTATAATTAAAATATTAACACTGCAGTCATCAATAAAAATCAATTAAATCAAAAGCTTTTATTTCAAGCACAGACTTTCAAAAACAACATGTTTAACACTAAATACATCTCTTATTTTGTTTATTTTTTCAGTAGCCTATGTACGGGCCACAAGAGAAATAAAGTAAATAAATGAAAACAGCTATAGGCTAAACATGGGGTCGGCAACTTTTTCGGTATGATGTGCCATTTTTCATTTTTCTGGCTAACCACTGTGCCAATACTACACCCCCCACAATGCCATCATAAACATGTGAAATATTCATATCGTATCTCATTTTAGTAGCTGTATAGCATACAACCCTGAGGAAAAAAGCTTTCCTGTTTACCAGTAGCAGAGTTGATATAAAAATCTCCACAGCATGACTAACCGGGTTTGGTTGCTTTGAGGGAACCGTCTCTGTTGATGACCACATCTGAACTGTCCATGAGGAGCATGTTTTGACCACTGAGGATGCTGCCCAGCAGATCTGATACAGAGGCTTCCTCTGCCACCTGTGGGACACTCACACCTTGCCTGGAAACCAGCACACAAATAGGATCACCTATACAAAACTTTTCATTATGATTTTCATCACCTTGAAGTAGAAATGATCTGTTTCCTCCATCGTGACAATAAAGAGGACCCCCGCCTCCCTTTAGTAGATACCTGGAGAGTCCGGCAGATATGGGTCTGGCCACAGGCTGATGGGATTGCAAGGCCGAACGGGAGAGGCCACGGCGTTTAGCATCCAGACCAGAAGCGGGCATTGGAACTTGAATCTCCTCTTCCCTAAAAAGATACATCCAAAAAACTAAGTTAACCACTAACTTCTTAAAAATAGTTTACAAATAAAAAATGTTAATAAGACCATCATTGCACGCTTAATAAAACTTCACCTATCATCAAAGGGGTCCAGGTCAAAGGGATCTCCATACACTGAGAGGGAGGCTGCTCCGATTTCTGCACGCATACTTCCTAAACTGTACTCTGAAGGCCGATAAACTGAAGGAATCGTGGTGCCAGATTTGGGCTTCTTAATGCCTAAACTCCGTGCAATACGACCTCTGGAATTGGTTTCCCTCTTTAGGACCTGAAAGGGCAAAAAGAAAGAAAACACACTTGTATGACACAGACATATAACTACGAACTTTCATGTCCTCTTGCATGGAGAAGGTAAAGCAATACTTTCAATCAGCAAAAAATTTATTTATGAGCTTTCAACACTGGGGTAGAAAACCACAGGCTACAGAAACATCAATAATTGTAGTGGTTATACATCAGCTGAGAGCTCACCAGCTTTCTTCTTGATTTTGACTTCCTCACTTTGCGTTTCCGTCTCTTGACTCCCATGTTTGTTTTTCCCCCTGAGGTTGCTGATGATTTGCGTTTGGCTTTCCTTCTTTTAACTGCATGAACAAGTAAGAGAATCCCATTCAGATCAGACAGAAACACACCCAACTGAACAGCCAGGAAAATTAAATCTAAAACTGATTATACCTGGTATCATGATCCATCTCAGGTTACCCAATCAGGTGAAACGGTTAGTAGACAATAACATTAGTTTATACTTTTATTCAGCAAGTGCACATTAAACTGATCATAAGCGATGGTAAAAATATATATTTCAAATAAATGCTGCTCTTTTGAACTTTCTATTCATCAAAGAATATCAGGGGGAAAAATCTGTTTCCACAAACATATGAAGCAGCACTGTTTTCAACATTGATAATTAGAAATGAGCAGCAAATCAGCATATTATTATGATTTCTGAAGGATCATGTGACTCTGAAGACTTGAGTAATGATGCTGAAAATTCAGCTTTGATCACAGAAATAAATTACATTTTAAAATATATTAAAACAGAAAATAGTTCTTGGAGATTGTAGTAATATTACACAATATATTTTGACCCAATTCAAAACAATTTAAAACCCACATACGTTCAGACCATGTGTGATAAGATCAGCCAGGACAAATCTGTCTCACCTGTCTTTCTCCTCCGGCGGGATTTGGAGCGAGGGGTCAAGTCTCGGACATAAACGGCTGTGTTGAGTCCGGCCACTACAGCATTGATGGTCTCATCCAACCACGTGGACTGCATCATGTATCTGGGAGAGAGCTAAAACACAATACCACACAAAATCAAACACACATTAGCTCATATCCAAAGCAGTACTGCACAAAACATTCCCAAAGTTCACTCACTAAGCCCAAGTATGAGTTAAACTAAAGGTCCCTGCACACTGAAGGTCCTTGCACATTGAGATTGAACTCGTATACGTCATCCTAACAAAATGCTTGCTAACAGGTGCGAAAACACAGAAAATTGAACCTGATCCAAAAAGTTTTATGACAGATGGAATGTTTCAGAGTATGGACTCTTTGTGCAAAAAGACCTTAACAGTTAAAATATTTATGTTCATACTTGTTCTAGCATTTTGTTATCCCATTTACTTGTATCTGAACAAAAACATTGGTTAGACCTCAGTGACACACCAATCTCAGCCCAGCGGCACATCAGTCAAGACACCGTTACACACTTGTGATTAGATAGCAAAGCGGAAGCATCATGCAAACCTGCTCTGCAGTGCGTGCCTGTGTGATGCGTTGTCTGTTGACGTTGGCCCGAACCCGTTCGCTGTGCTGGGTGCGTGCGATGGCGCGGGTGGGTCTGGACTGGGGACGGCTGGTGGTGGCGAGAGAGCTGCTCTCGTCCTCACTGATTTGATCAGAACCTAAAACAAGACATTAGCAGGTTATTAGAATAATACATACAAGGGCTGTCAAAACTTAATTCAAATTTTGTACTTAAATAGCCTATTATCAATATTCAAATTATGTTCAAATTTAAAAGTCATAATTTCAGTTAGGGGGGAAAAAGATTTTGGCTTCTCTGCTTAGGCCACAGGAGGGCACAGAGCAAAATATTACTAATGCACGTTTATTCAAAGCAATAAAATAAAATAAAAAAAGCTGCTTTGAAAAAAAAAAGTGCATAATGTTTTAAATAATGTTTATAAACCAAATATAATTAATCAAGTTGTATACATGTATGTATAGTTGAATACAAAGGACCGAAAATCCATCACAAAGGCACTTTTTTTCATTTAAAATCATGAGATAAGAATAAAACGCCATGAAGTCAAGACATTTTTTTTTTTTAATTGAACTTGAAAATGCGATTAATATGCATTCTGTGCTAAAGGCTTGGTTTCAGTTTTGCCGTAGATCTCTGCATTGATGTTCTCTTGAATGAGCAGCTCAGCATCTAGTGGGTTCAGATGGATCGGCTAACAAAAACATTCAAATGCAATGACACCTACATCGTTATCGCATCTCGTGTGCGCCACTGATAAAGCTGCCTGATGCACATCTGAAATGCAGCATTTTAGCATTTAAATATGTCATTATTTTGAATTTAACAAATATTCTAAATTCAAATTTGTATTTGACAGCCCGGTATTACATTAACAGTCGTTAACGTAATGAATGGTTTGAGAAATGAACCTGATGTGCGGTTGTTGGCGATGCACTCTGGGCAGAACCATTCCTCTACAGGTACAGCATCCAACGGCGGTGTGAGGCATTCCATGTGGTACCTGCCATTACAAAAAACACTAAATTATATATAATCAGGGGTGCACATAACGGTACCCAGGTGTGCATGCGTGTAAATAAGTTCAAACCGCTCATTTGCATACCAACATTGTTGACAGCCATTAATGCACACTTAACATTTTAGATTGACAAACTGTAATGTTGTATAATACTGTATAGATTTCTATTCTAACTGAAAGTGTAAAGCTAGGCTATACGCTGATGTTTTCAAAGCACAACGCAAAACAGTGACATTTCATTCACTGACACTCTTCAATAAGCAGCACTAAACCCAGCAGTGCATGTGTACTTACTTGCCAGCAACCCGCCAAAATAAAAGCTCACTGATTTTAAGTTTGAAAATAATGAAAAAATTATCAAGCAAATATTAGCATTTTATTTTTAAGTTTACAATGAAATAATTATATTTTTATTTAATATTCCCTTTTATTTTAAAATATAATAGTATAATCACACTTTATTATTTTTATTTTATAATTTCAATATTATCACTATTATTAATACATTTTCTATAGTTATATCTATTGGGTCACACTATGTGCAGAGTGAGGACCAAACCAAATCTCCAGGTGCTCTTATGAGAACCAGGCTGAAAAAGTTATGTGCACCCGCGTATGCTTATATAATGCTTAAGTACACAAAATGATTGCAGAGGTCCAGCATACGTCACCAGAAGACTGAGTTACGACATTTGCATTAATAATTTTAATGTAAGAAAAAAATGAACCACTCTTCTTGATCTTACTGCTGACATTTAGAAAACAGATTTTAATGATAAACAATTGTGGAAATTCCTGAAAACTGACATCTTTATTCTAAATCATAACTCTGTAATCGATAATTAAATGTATATTAAAGCGTGTCAGTGTCCAAACCATCGCTGAAGTACCACAAATAAGCAGTTCACATCTGATACCTGTTATTTTTCCCAACACTGGTCAAGAAGGACCAATTATAGTCATTAGCGATCACTATAGAGTGATTATTTAATCATTTTATCTAGATTACTGAGGAAGACTGACTCAGTTGTATATGTATAATAGATTTAAAACTCCTACACTTATGTCATGGGATTTGAACAAGGCCCAATGGAAGATTGACTTAATTAGCTACAAAAAACCAACTTTGTACTCAATAGGAAACCTTTCCAAGCACACATGCACACCAAATATGGTTAAACTGTGTTGCACTTCGACCATTATGACCATTTCTGGCAAGACAGCTCCTGTGCTACTAACAGATCCAAGTCAATGTTACTGACCCGATGCTAACGTCAACATCATGTTAACATCAAGCTAGCTAATAAAAACACTCAACCCGCTTCATTTAAACTATACACACTCCAGGAAAGTTATGAAAAAAAAAACGATCAATGCAAAACTCCAAAAGACCTTGATTGATCACTTGCATTATAACTAATATGTTAGCTGCAGTTAATATCCATAGTCTAAAATTAACCCATCAGCAATTTGTATTTTTTTTATATTTCATGTCCAGTCTGATTTGAAATGAGCAACATGAAATCATTGATGAACTTTGCGCATATGCACCTACCCCATAAGGTACCCAAACTTTCCAGCAGAGTTTTGCTCCTCAGTCCTGACCCAATTAAACACACCTGCACCAGCTAATCAATGATTTCAGGCTTCCTAGAAGCTTCCAGGCAGGTGTGTTAGAGCTGAACTCTGCAGGAGCAGGACTGGACATCACTGATGTTGAGTTTCTATCATACACTTCTTACCCAGCGTCACATCCATCGCACAGCAGGAGACGATCTTCACGATCGCGACCCCCGCAAACCTCACAGCTGGTCTGATCCAAGTCCACATCCACCTGCTCCTCCTCAGGTTTTACAGGCTTCTTCACTGCAATCTAAGCAAACACAGCTGATATTAAGCTGCGGTCAATGTGTCCTTCAAGGAATATATATATATACAGTGAAAATACTGAATAGTATAACTAGTATCTATATATACTCTATAGAGATCAGCGAGCGGAGAGCAAGTCTGTAGCGAAATGTCAACTAATAATTACTCAACTTAGATATTTAGTTGTTGATAAGATGTATAAGTAAGTGACACATTTTGTTCAGATATAAATGTATTCAGATGTAATTATTTGGGGTCATTGTTCACAATATATTTATTTTGTTTTGTTTAGTTGTTTCAGACTTGAATGTATGACATTACAGGATGTCATGTGCATCATTTTTGCTTTTTACATTTTTATTAATTTATGAAAGGTGATATAATTTTTTTTTATTATAGTTGATAAAAATATTTTATTGTAAATCCAACACTTTTTCATAGAAGATTTAAAATAGTAATTTCATACATTTCAATAAATGTTTTGTGAACTAAGGCATGTTTTCTCACTGAGATGCAGCAATCACGTAAACTTGAGTTTTCCTCTTTTACAAAGAGTATATAGTTCACACCACAGCTATAACAATAACACACAGGATCAATATCGTTAGAAAAAAATTGACAGCCAATAGTTATTATATAGTTATCTTTATAGTTAGTATCATTGTTTCGTTCTTGGTGCAAGTAAACCCTTGTATGTGCAACAATCCTGATGTATGGATGCTTTGTGTGACTCACTGTTTTTTTTACTTTCCCGCCGCAGCACTTTCTCAGGAGAATGTTATTGAAGACTATCCGGTCCACAGGACAAGAATTGGCATTCTGGGGGAAAATATGACATTAATGTTTATGAACCAGTGCTACAGTTAACTAAAAACAAAACCATAATTAAAAAAATAAAATACTTGAAATGAACTTTAACTGAAATAAAACAGTTCTCATTTTCATTTAGTTTAACTTCATGTACTAAAATAACTAGTGCTGTCAAATGATTAATCGTGATTAAATACATTTTTGTTTACGTAATATGTGTGTGTGTGTAGTGTGTATATTTATTATTTATATATAAAGACACTCATACAGTATATTCTTGGAAAATATTTACATGTATATATTTATATTCATGTAATTTAAATAATCTATAACTTTATGTAATATACAAATATAACATTTTGTGTGTGTATTTAAATATACATATATATATTATGCATGCATTATTTTGTAAACAAAAATGTTTATTTTGGATGCGATTAATCGATTCACAAAAATTGAACTACAATAAAACACAAAATGGAAAATATATAACTATAATAGTATCATTGTTTCGATACTAAAACAACACTTATGAACACTACTGCTTCAGCTACTTGTTGCAGCACATTATGAATAAAACTGAATATCTGCATAGAATCAATGACCATTTATGGACAAGAACTTGATGCATGAGTGATGTAAATGTATGAAGCCCATCAGTCTTACATTTGACCACTCGAGGATGCAGTCCAGACAGAAGTAGTGTTCGCAGGACTCCGGCGTGGCCACGGGCTGCTGGTGGAATGAGTTCAGGCAGATGGGGCATTTCTCAGAGTCCTCGTCTGAGCTCAGACCCGCTGCATCCACAGCAGCACTCCCTACAGCTCCTCCCAGCACCTTCCCAGAGTCTGAAGAAGCACACACACACACACACACACACACACACAACCGTGTTTGTTTGAGGATGGTGTGATCAGTGTTACGATATGCATCTTTTAGGGCAAACGCAAACACACCACTCCTAATGATTAATGTGCCACATGATCTGTTGGAAAACACTTTTATAAGATTGATATAATATTGTATTCATGTGGTTAGATGTGCATTTTAGTATTAATTTCCATAATAAAATTGTAAGTTAAAAACACCTTAAAAAAATAATGATGTGAACATAGATCATTTATTTTAAACACAGCAATATTGCATTAAAACACCTGAACTGTCCGTTTAGATTTTATCGTGAGCTTAACAATTAACGGTGATAAAAGGCCCTATGAAGATCATTAATACTAAGATAGTTTTATTCTGGCAGACGCTTAAATCATTAAACAGATCATACAAAAGGTGGCTTTATAAGTAAAAAAAAAACTTCTCAAATTAATGTTTTTTTTTCATATAATCAACTAAAATTGGCAACAATAAAAAAAAGTCTTGTTAAAGTTCAATCTTACCTTCACTTTCATCCTCATCATCTTCCTCCTCCTCCTCCTCCTCTCCATCAAGGACTTCCTCTTGATCATCATCATCATCTTCCTCGCTGGCTGTTTCTCCTTCCTCTGATTCTCCCTCGTCTGCCGAGTTGTCCTCTGAATTTCAGTGACATGCAGGAAGAGAAGTCATTAAAAATACAATAGAAAACCGGATGAAAATATGTATTTATGCCATCCTGACTGCATCATATCTGATGCACAGATTTCTAAGGTCTCTTATCAGCATAAACCTTGTATCAAAAAAGTAAAAATTGCACAAACATCCATCTTCAGCTTGTGACTTTTATATATATATATATATTTGCTGTGAAATCTTTACTGATTTGTATAAAATAAATGTAAGATATTATTAGTGATATTGTATCATATTATATATGAGCCATACAATCTTTATGTATAAAATATGATACAAAACATATATGCAAACTTTTGTTAATTTTTATTATTTGTCTTAATAAACTGTTCAGTTTCATACAAATAAGTCATTTTGTGGCTTTTATTTCATGTATCAGGTTTTCCACGGTTGTATAGAGATCATTCAGGGCACACAGCACTTCCTGTGTTGCTCCATTTATTGTTGCGAGATCACGAACCGTCATCAGAGATGATGGACATGGCAGGTCTTTTTCCTTTTCCGTGGGAGACGTTCCTGTTGATCAGCTCATCCTGGCTGTCCTCCTCATCCATGCTTCTGCTCTGACCTGATCTAGATACACCTCAGCACTGAACAACCTGTAGGGCACACATGCATTATACAATGTCAGCATCCACTCCAAATGTGACCAGCATTTAAATACAATGACTAACAGCACAAACACACCAGAATAACCTAATAATCGAAGCTTTAGCATCTTAGATAGAATATAGCAAAACATCTGCTACATAATACAGCCACATTTTAATAGACACACAACCGTCACAAATTAATTCCTTAGATCATTTTTAACCTCCTAAATGTCTTAATTTTGTTCAGTTTGATACAAACGGCTCAATGCATATAACTCTCAATCCTTTATTTACACGAAACAATGTTGCAGACTTGATGCTAACGGCTAACACCAAGCCAGCTAATAAAAACACCGACACGCTTCATTTAAACGACACACTCCAGGAAGGCTATAATAAGATGAATTGCAAACATGAAAAATAATCATTGCAAAAAGTCATTTTATTTTGTGAAACTGAGCTTTGAGCACTTGCACTAAAGCTAGGGCTAAAGCTAACACGCTAGCTGTGTTTTTTGCCCTTAGTCTAAATTTAACTCATCAGCTATTTTTGTTACATTTCATATCCAGGCCGTATGAAGCAGCTTTTAACGGCGGTTATTGTCTCATTTATTGAAATCATCGGGGAGGTTATAGTTGTGAGTATTTGTACCTACCCTGTAAGGTTGTGTAAGACATTATTTGTGTTTTGAAGTCCACACGGCGTTTGTCTTTGACGCTGCCGCCGGCCGGAGAAATTACGAATCCTACTATGGGAAGGAACTGCTCATGAATATTAATTAGGGGGCAGGAGCTCCGCCCAATAGGCTTTCTAAGATTGGCCGAAAGTGGGCGGTAGCCAACTGACACATTTCACTATGAATCCTACTTGGGTAAAAATTGGGCTCATGAATATTAATGAGCAAGGTTACCAAACAAATTTAGCATGACTAGATTAATATTCATGAACTAAACTTTCAGTGCCGCAAACACAGACCTTTCGACCATTCTTCAGGTATTCTGTTTACGATTTTGCATAATATATACCCCACTAACGAGATTACATTCAAATGTGGTAATTCTCATCTGAATTGGGATTTCTGTAATGTCAGTATTGGGTCTATTGATTGTCTTTTTTTCAAATGCCCCCTTGTTAAGGAATATTAATCCGAACTAAGTGTCAACATTTAACGATGTGTGATATATTTAGTTATTTGTCTCATTGTAAACATAACATAGAATATATAGGAAATGTATTTATTTTGTTGGGGAAATGTTTTCATAAATTAAACATTGTTCTTTGTCACTTTAACTACCTAATTATAACACAAAAAAAAACATTAACACCAAAAAAGTGTCAAATTTGTGAAACTATATAATGATCTGCTGAATGTTACGTATTTTTTTATTTACTACCTCTGTACGTCTTTGTTTTTTATATTTATTGTCTTCCTATATTACTTCTGTATTTATAATATCATCCAATGTTATATCCAATTGTTGAAGTTAATTGTTTATACTTGCAATAAAAAGGTATTATGTTTACATTTATTTTATTTGTTTTGCTTAATTCACTAGCATTTACGATGATTTCATAAAACATAATTCATATATTTACACTATATTGTTTTCGTCTGCTGGTCAACATGCATTTTTTATATTGACTGGTAAATTCTGATAGGATTGCCTTTCATTTTAGTCACTGTATTAATAATGTATTCAGATAAGCAGTGTAAGCATGAAAAACTCTCTAAATGAGATAATTCACAACATTGACTGGTTGAGGCCCTAATGGGGCATAATGAGATGAAAATAAGACGGGAAGATCAATTATATTTTAATGCTTTTGCATTCTCTCGCAAAACTTTTGCGTTCGCTCATAAAACACTTTACGTTTTCTCGCAAATCTTTGGCTTGCAACATTGTAAAGTGTTTGTGTTCTCTTGTTTTGTGGCTTTCAAACAAACTTTCGCATTCTGACACAAAACTTTTGTGTTTTCCCAAAAAGCTTTGCATACACTTGCGAAAATGCATTGTTTCTAGTTAAAAAATTGTGTTAACTAGCAAAAGTTTTGCGTTCTCTCAAAAATATTGCGCTCCACTGAGAAACACTGCATTTGAATGCAAAAATGTATTCTGTCTCAAAAGTATTGTGCTCAAGAAACTCTCGCAGAAGTATTGTATTCACCCGAGAAGCGTTGCGCCCGCTCGCGCCTCACTCGCAAAACTTCAGCTTTCTCTCACAAAATGACTGAATTCCATTAAAACTTTTGTGTACTTCTGAGAAACTTAGCTTTCACTCACAAAACTTTTACATTCTCGTAATAACGCTTGCGTTCGCCAGCAAAACTTTATCGTTCTCTCGCGAACAACCGTTCCCTCAAGTAACTTTGCATTTGCTTGCAAACCGTTTGCATTCCTCGAGAATCGCTACATTCGCTTAGGCTTTTGTTACGAAAATAATGAGGTACGAGAATAAAAATATTTAAAAGCAAAGTTTCTTGAGGGAACAAAAAAAAAACTACACATTTTTTAGAGCGAATGTAATATTTAACTACTTTATTTATTTATTTGTAAAGCATGTATATATATATATATATATATATATATATGTGTGTGTGTGTGTGTGTGTGTGTGTGTATATTTATTACATCTAAATCAAAAGTTTATTTTAAAACACCAACTCCATGCTGGATACTGGAATACTGCATAATAACTCTAAATATCTTTATCTTTAATTCAAAATCCTCAATTTTATATGATAACTTACATTTTTTTAAATAAAAAGCCATTCTAATTTTCAAAATGACTTTTCGCGCCATCTCTCTCTCTCTCTCTCTCTCTCTCTCTCCCTCTCTCTGTATTCCCCCTCTCTCTTCCTGCATCCTTCGTACGTGCACATCCACACTAGCTTCATGGCTTTACTATACAGAGTCCAACCACCTTTAGGACGCGGGGGGAGCTCTTTTTTTCCTAAAAAACGTAAAAACCATGCACAGTTGTATCAACAGAGCAATTTTACCCCAGATTCCACTTTTAAAATCAAAATGCAAAGGGTGACCCATACATTTCTAGAAACACATCATAAAAGCTGAAAATAAGTGCGCCGAAAATGGTTCATTCCTAAAGTACGACGTGCAAAACCGAACGCGCCGCACCCCGCTATAACTCCGAGAAAATCTACTAAACAGCGGGTCAAGCCCCTCCGACGCTGTAATTCGATAGTTCCATTTAATAGGCGGGCTTTCGGTGAAAAGCTCGGCCAGCCATTGGCTGACTGCCACGTCGATCAAACACTGATTTGCATAAGCAGGTCAGGTTGCAGTTGCAGGGGAGTGGGCAGGGTTGGGATAACGCAAGTGAGCTGAACTTCTGCACTGCTCTAGTGCACTATCCTCAATTTAATACTTTATTTCAGACATTATTTTCTTTGACGAAAACAGCTCTAGCCTTGCGTGTTTTTAACAACAACACCAAGGACTGTCAGATTTGCTCTTCTCTCAGTAATTACTGAGAAGTTGAGGTAAGTGTGTTTTTGCTTCAATTGTCTGTCAAAATAATTATAACGTTAATCGATTTATTTGAACGTGATAATCTGACATGCTTTCATAATCGTATAACGTTACTGCTTTGTTTTCCTTGTATTTGAGACGTATAAAATGGACGTAATATATTATCATTAATATTTCACCATTAGTGATAATAAAAAAATAGACCTATATTAACAAAACATGATTCATAAAAGCTTTATTTGTATTTAAAAAACACATTCACGCGTTTCACCAAGGCCACATGGTCGAAAAATAGATCATGTCCTTTTATACCTAACACAATTAGCATATAATTATCATACATGAATACATATTAGATAATAGCCCATGAAGTCTGTGAGCTGAACTGTCTTGTGTTTATATTCAGGTGTTTACAGTGATATCCATCAGATCTTGTGATTTCTGAAAGCAGGTAAGCCACTGACTAACGCACATTGCGCCTGTTCTCCACTCCACTGTGCGTGTGACAGCGGCTAACCTGCTTTTGGGTGAGTGCCTGACTTCAGCGTCCCACCGGAGTCCTGAGCAGCTCGAGGCGGATACGGCCCCTGGAGGGGGGGTTTTGGGCCCCCGTCCCTCCACATGTAGCTCAGCTGGTAAAGCACTACACCTGAAACCCAGAGGCTGTGGGTGTAAACGTGCTCCTGATTAAACTCTCAGCTCTAGATGAAGCTGCTTCACTCATTCATAGTGTAAACGTAATAATGATGATGTTTTTGCACGTAAGCAGCAGCGCTGAACTTTTGAACTCGTACAGTTATGCACATCCACCACTGTGTAAACCGCTCTGAATCATGTTCACACATCACGTGATTTATCATAATGATAATTTTAATGTTTATTCTGATCCGCGCTTTTGATCTGATCATCGGTTTTGGTTTCATAGATAAACAGTTGATGTGTTTTAGTGGATGTTTTCCCTTTTTAATATGTTGGTGATTTCATGATATTGTATTATATTGCATTATAATATAAAAATATATATGAAATAAAATATATATTAAAAAAAAATTGTAATGTTTCTGTATACTTTATATTTATATTAAGTGAAGTATATAAAATCTAAACATGTTTTGAGTATAAAACATGCTTTTAGCAACAAAATATTAAAGGTAGTTGTACAATTTTGCTAAAGAAATGGGTGATGTGCAACACGAAATTATTAACAATAAAAATGTTAAATATTGTCAAATTAATTCATAAATGTTTATGTTTTCATTATTATATTATATTGCAAAAAATAAACCTAATGTTGCAGTATACATTTTATATATATAATATTACGTTACATTACATTATATACAAATTAAATATTAATGTTTGAGTACACAAATTGATTTTAGAAACAAAATGTTAAAGGTTATAAAATATTAAAAAGAAAGGAATGGATAGCATGGTCAAATTAAAAAAATAATCTGTTTAAAAATAAAAAGTACTATATTCATGTTTTTATTATATTATTAAACATAAATCCTGATGTTGCAGTATACATTATATTATATTACATTATAATATATCAAATCAAATATAAAAATAATAAAAACTTAATGTTACATATTATATTAATAAAATTAATCCTGATGTTGCAGTATACATAATATTATATTGTATGACATTATAATATATCAAATAAAATATACAAATAATAAAATCTTAATGGTAAATATTATATTATATTAACAAAATATTAAAACTAAATCCTGATGTTGCAGTATACATTATTATACTGTATTACATTATAACAATAAAAAAATCCTAGTTATATTATATGTAAATAAAATAAAAAATAGTTCAAATAAATCGTGATGTTTCATAATACAAACATACATTTAGTAACAAAATCTGAAAGATTGTGCAAAAGAAATGATAATTTCTTTAATCAGGCTCTGAGTTGAAAAGGCAAACAGCACGTCATGTAATAAATCACGCTGAATTCAGATGATTTAAGTAGTTTATAGTTACATTTGAGGTTTTGAGTTCCATAAAAGGTATAATCCTGCCTCTGAATAGTAATTAAATTGCCTATTACAGTTTTTTACATCATTTTTTGCACTAATAACAGAAGCTTCATGTCATTTTCAAAACTTTAGACACATAATTCACAACTGAAGATTTTTCAAAACACTTAACACTTTTTCCAAATGCTTGGAGACAATAAACACGAGCCATTTTTTGTTCATTGAACTGAAAGCACAGGTTCAAAATAACACAACATCAAAGTATTACTATTTCATAACGCAGCTCACACATTACCTCTGAACTGAGTGTCTATTCATTTCATTATAATGATCTAATATCAGTTGATACGACTGCTCATAATGCCATGTACCGGTGGTATTACTCTTGAAGCATAGTTTTATGGAAAAATTTGAACATTACGAAAGTGAAGCAACTGAGGACTGAGCGTGTTCAGATCAGTTTCAAGATGTCTGTTGATGGGAGAGAATCATTATATATGATTGTTATCAGTATTTGTTTTTCCTACAGTAAATGTGTTTTTAGAGGGTGATAGCGCTGGAAGCTGATGAAAACCAGTCATATTTTTGGATGAGGCAGGACAAGAGATGGAGGAGAGATTGAGAGCGCAGTCCAACTTCCAAAGCAATGCTGCAAATTCAAGGCTTCTTTAAAGATATGAACGCAATATGCAAAGTTTTGAACATTGGACAGCCTGTGTTACAAATAATGACCGTTTTGTGTCAAGAGTTTTGAAAAATGACATGAAGGTTATATTAGTGCAAAAATGATTGAACTGTCATCAATTCCCGATGTGTTGAGGACACGAGGAACGATTCAGTGTCATTATCGTGTGTTGGGCTGCTGTTAATGGCTCACGGATTACAGACTTGATTTGATTGATTCTCTTCTGAACCGGTCGTTAGATGAACTGAAACGTGTTTATCTGAGACGGACGAGGCTTTGAGTTTAATCTCACTCCTGTCAGACAGGCTCTCGACCTGATCCTCATAATCCACGTTCATAAAGTTATTCCTGATATCTCCGAGAGCGAGTCAGAGTCTAATTCACGAGGTTTCTTTACTGTGTCAACGAGCTCAGTCACGCTGAACTTTCAGAAAACATGCGTCTGAGGTGAAGAGAGAAAGATCCGATCAATCACAACGGATCAGGGTTTAGTTCAGTGTTTCCTTTAAACCTTTGAGCACAAGAACATTATGTGATCAAATATATGTGTTTAATAATTACTTATGGAACTTAGGCCAGTTTGAGTTATTTATTTTTGGTCACTTGAATTATCATCTTGATAAAATAATGTGTTCTAATAAATATAATTATAATATGCACATTTTTGGAGATAAAAACTATACAAATATAAATTTAAAATTTTTAAATAAATGTAATATATTACAATTCTAGATATTACATAACTTTTACATTATATAGAAGTATATTAACTAGTTCTGTCAAATGATTAATCGCATCTATAATAAAAGATATGTACCTTTTAAAGGTATGTATTATAAAATACACACACACATGCATTTATATATTTCAGAAAAATATGCTGTTTATATATTTATATATAATATACATTATATGAATATAAATATATACATGTCAATATTTTTCAAAATATATGTGTGTGTTTATATATACATAATACATATGCACAGTACACATATACAACAAAAACTTATTTTAGATGTGATTAATCACGATTAATCATTTAAATAACAATAACTAATATGCATGTTAATATTAATTAGCACTTATATAATTAAGTATAAATATAATATATATATAAAAACTTATTTGTGGAGGATAGGTCAGCTTGAGGATGAAAATCTGATATTATTTATTGCTCAAATTAGTATTTTAATCTACGCTGTAATGAGAAAAGTGTTCTTCTAGTGTCTCAGACTTGTGGACGCCAGTGTTTACATGCGCTCTGTTTAGGCCATCATTGACTCTATTATCAGTTTTATTCAAATTTTGTTTTCATTTTTCAAATTTTCATCCAATTTTTTTTCTGTTTTCATTTTTGTAAAAGCTTTAGTATTTTAGTTTTTGCCATTTTTATACATTTCGATTTCTGTATTAGGTTTAGTTATTAGCCCTGGTTTGCGGCAGGGTGTGTGAAACGAACACTCATTGTAGCCCTGACATTTGTATTATTATTAACCCAGTTTACGTGTTGGAAAACATTCCCTGTGTTTGCTCTCCTTTAACATCTGAACTTTGTGAATCAGTAGAAAACAGCAAAAGAGGAGCGACGACTGAACTGACAAACGGCAATCATCTGAGCCTTTATTGTACTTAAATACATAGACAAACGTGAACGTTCTCGGGATAAAATCTGCTAATATTTTACAGTACATACATGTTTTGAAATGTACCAAAAGTAGTAAATATATCATTCATATATACAGTGAATATATAACATAAACGGTTAAGACAGCAGAGTTGAATATAAGCAGAAAGTCATTATAAATCCTTATAGCCTTGTGCTTCAGCTTTATTACCGCCAAGACGATTCTCTGGATGTCAGGACTGCAAGACACATAGAAAAGCACATTGAGTGACGCTGTTGGGAAGAAGTTCAATCATAAGTAGAAAAATACGTCATCTGTGGGCTTTCAGACACAGTCCCATCAATCCCATGCACACAGCAGCCGAGAGAAAACAGAAAGTTTTAGCATTCGCTAAACCGGCGACGTACCGCCTCAGTCGTGCAATGAAGATGCAATACAGCACAAGGCATCGAGAATGTGTGGGAATCATCAATTAGATGCAATTTGTTCTTTGGAAATATAGCAAATACAGAAAAAGACGTTTCAGTAGTGTTACTTTGCAGGTTCACTCAGAGTGTGTCCTATAAGTAACAGATACAGACCAGAAAAACAATCGATCACTGCATAAACAGCTACTGAAATGTGAGATTTTATCATTTTTATGTTATATATACAAAGAAACGTTAATCATGGGGAAATCTCCCCTCAGAATAATGCAGTTAGCAACTGATCAAACTTAAACAATTCCTAGTTTTGTATTTGTTTGAAAGTACAGTAAACTAAAAGTTATTCAGACACCAGATATCATTTTTACTAGTGGATACAATACATTATAGTTAATTTGTGTAAGCGAGGATAGCAAAATAACGTAAACTGAGACATATTATACCCCAAAATTCTTAATACAGTGGACTGTCTAGCACCAGTAACTGATAAAAAAAGATAAGGTTGGGACCAAAAATGAATACCAGACTAATCGCTAATGTGACCTTTTTACACCACATTAAGCATTTCTTGGTAATTGGTTGACCTAAACCTACATTTACCAGCTGTGAATTCATTACATGCCTTTCTATCAAAGTTATCTAACATTATCAAGATTAATCTGTTCTGACACGGTTTAACTATTTTATTACCACGTTCTAAACGATAGCGGATAAACTGATAATGTGAGAAATGTTGAAGGCGTCTGAATACATTTTGGTTTGACTCAGTGTTTACGAGTACAGAATAGTTCATATTTTTGAATACTGTTGGTTCACAATCAGACGTCACAGATGTGGTGCTTTAAAAACCACTGTTTTACGTGCAGTGTTCACAATCTTTGTACTAACATTCAGACTGTTTGGATCATCGGCCACTCAACACGTCATAACAAATAGCTGTTGAAGGAGACACGAGGTACTTAGCAGGAAAGCCATCCCGTCGTTAGATGTCCTGAAGGGATAGATCACCCAAAAATGAAGATTTGCCATCATTTACTCACTCTCACGATGTCCAAACCCGCATGACTTCCTTTATTCCGTAAAAAACGAAAGGAGACGTTTAGCAGAATGTTCATGCTGCTGCTGTTCCATTAGAATGCATGATAAACCACCAGGATATTTTCTAAATAAAAAGAATAGTTACAAATTATTTTTTATTCAAACATTAAGAATGTTTTAATCTTTTGTCTTAAGACTGTTTTAAAGACAAAAGGTATTTAAATTCCTCAAAACATTCTTAAAATTCACTGTAAAGTTTGGAAAGCTTCCAACTTGTCTAAAATCCCCAAAAGCAATGTGTTTAAAGGGATAGTTCGCCCGAAAATGAAAGTTTGATGTTTATCTGCTTACCCCCTGCAGGGCATCCAAGATGTAGGTCACTTTGTTTCTTCAGTAGAACACAAAAAACGAAGATTTTTAACTCGTTGCAGTCTGTCAGTCATATAATGGCAGTCAATGGACTCCACGGCTTTGGGGAACAAAAACATACACAGACAAAACCAAATTAAACCCTGCGGCTCTTGATGATGCAATGAGGTCTAAAGACACGAAACAATCAGTCTGTGCAAGAAACTGAACCGTTTTTTACCTCGGATCCACCGTAATGTCCAACTGTCCTGAGCGCGTTCACAACATCTGGTGCGCGACGCGTCAAGGAGCTCTGGCATAGACGACGCATGCGCGGAAGCAATCTGTCGCTCATATACGTCACTCATTGTTTAGATCGCTTACGCTTTTATTTAGTTTCCTGAGGGACACTGGTATAGCAAATATAGAATACAGTTTTGGAAATCATTATTATTAATTAAAGTGGAAGAAGAGAGATGGATATCTCTGTCTAGCTCTGGTTAACTCTCCAGTACAGTAGTTTGGCACCATTAAAGTTGGATGCCAGCCACCGTTAAACAAAGGAAAAAAAAAAGATAGCTTCCGCGCACGCATCTATGCCAGAGCACATTGACATGCCACGTGTTGTGGACGTGGGGATGTTGTGAACGCGCTCAGGACAGTTGGACATTACGGTGGATCCGAGGTAAAAAACGGTTCAGTTTCTTTCACAGACTGATTGTTTCGTGTCTTTGGACTTCATTGCATCGTCAAGAGCTGCAGGGTTTAATTGGGTTTTGTCTGTGTATGTTTTTTGTTTTCCCATTGGCTGCCATTATATGACTGACAGACTGCAACGGTTTGAGTTAAACATCTTCGTTTGTGTTCTACTGAAGAAACAAAGGGGGTAAGCAGATAAACATCACATTTTCATTTTTGGGTGAACTATCCCTTTAATGAATTTATTGGGTTATGTGAATATTAAGCATTGCAACTTGAGACTAGCTACATACAGTGGGTACGGAAAGTATTCAGACCCCCTTGAAATTTTTCACTCTTTGTTATATTGCAGCCCTCATGATTATATTTGACCTCATGATTCTCATTTGCTCTGACATGCACGATGAGCTGTAAGGTCTTGTATAGACAGGTGTGTGGCTTTCCTAATCAAGTCTAATCAGTATAATCAAACACAGCTGGACTCAAATGAAGGTGTAGAACAGACGCGATTTCTTTAAGACTGCAAGGGAAGCTCAGCTTCCCCTATAATTGTCAAAAAATGAATGGTCAAATATATGTACTATTATGTTAACATTTTATTGACTAAAAATGCGTTGTTCATCTCGAACGAAAACAATTTCGTTCAGAATCAGCTACTTAGGTCGGCTGACTCGATTTCCTTCTCATTCATTCCCGTAGCGTACAGTGCATTACTCTGTTGAAGCCCAGCGTCCATTGACTTCAATGGGGCTGCTTTAAACAGTTTTTTTTAGTGCTTAGAAACAAGACGGTCATTGGATAATGCTGCGATTATGTCCCGCCCACGGATGCTCAGCGTCTCTGGGATGAATGGAGGAGTGGGCTGGCCCGGACTCCGAGCGTCTGCGTGATGATTGGAGGGTCTGTCGAAAGACTGCATCTCCTTTTGATTGACAGCGATTTTGTACTATAAAAGTCACTGACACTGAAGCTATTCGAGCTCAGTCCCATCGCGGAAGTGTAGTCGAAAGACAAACTGCTGCAACCTATTTCTTGGTATTTGCTTGGTGAAATTGCTAGCCAATTTTCATCATACATTTCACCCAGATTCCTTGTTTCAGTTCAACCTAATTCCCATATTTCGAGCTGAATATATATATTTTTAGATCGTTTGTTCATTCATTCATTCATTCATACATACAGTAGGCTAGACAATTTTCTTTGAGGTGTAAAACCATCTCAAGGATGATCAGAAGATATGGACAGCACCTGAGTTAAATATATGAGTGTCACAGCAACGGGTCTGAATACTTAGGACCATGTGATATTTTAGTTTTTCTTTTTTAATAAATCTGCAAAAAAGTCAACAATTCTGTGTTTTTCTGTCAATATGGGGTGCTGTGTGTACATTAATGAGGAAGAAAATGAACTTAAATTATTTTAGCAAATGGCTGCAATATAACAAAGAGTGAAAAATTTAAGGGGGTCTGAATACTTTCCGTACCCACTGTATAATGCATATTACTATTATTAGAGATGCGCATCGATAATGATTGGTCAGGATGATGTGTGACGAGACTTTGCTGAATTTGAAATTCAATAACTGCAAAAACGAGACAAATTTTGACAGCTATTTAAAACAATGCATTAAAAATTATTATGATTATAATGGAAATATGAAGGTAGTGCAAAAAAAAAATCATACAACTATATACAAAACTTTATCTTAAGACATCTTGTAACATTTAAAAAAGTTAAGAAAAGCTTAAAAAACTAAAAACATAATAATGGCCAAAACAACCTTTCATAAAGATGGCTTATTTTCCACTTGTTCAACTAACACCACCGTCATTTTCTTCTTGAAAAGATTATTATGAAGCTTAAGACTTTGATAAATCCAGCCCTATAGGCAATCAAGCTCCAAAACAATTCACATCCAATGTGAGTTTTTGCACTATATTTCAAGATTTCTGAAGTCACGTGATGTATTTGTGTGAGAAAGAGACCCAAACTGAAATGATTAACTGATATTCCTTCAAATCTCATTTGCACTTACATATATTCACACTCGTCACATACATGTTGCCCCAGTTTGATATCAATGATGCTAAATGAGTCAAAGCTATGCTGAGTCCAGCTGATCACAATAGTCTGAAAAAACCTTCCTGGTTGGAAAAGAGCAACGTGAACATTCTTCAAAAATTTCTTATTTTACATTTGAAGTATGAAAGAGTCACCGGTTTGGAACACCAAGAAAATGCTAACCGAAATGTACATTTTTTGGGAGGAACTATCCCTTTAATAAAACACACGTACACACAGCTGCACTATAAATCAGCAAAACAGCTGGAAGGACTCACAACGTAAGGACACCAGACTGGGACAGAAGAGCATAAAGAGGAAGAAGAGTGTAGAACTCAAGGGAACAGCAGAAACACTTTAGTTTGCATCAAAATTTAAGTCAAATTACATCTTTGTAAGCAAAAATATCTCGACTCCAACAAAAGTTTAGCAGCTTGTTAAGATGTAATTTGAAACCAACCCACTACCTTTTTAAACTAAAGTGTTGAAGAGCACAGGTTTTTGAAAGGCACTACATACTGACTTCATAGCATTGTAATACGTAACATCTATATTTACAGACAAAATTAACATTCACTGTATATTAATAGCACTAATATACAGTAACTGAAAATAATTTTGGATTTAACTATATGGTTATGCTGCGTTAATTAGTTTACGCAATGCCTTTCAGCTAAAGTGCTACAATAATCAGGCATGTTGTTCAGAAGAGGGCAGTTAAGGAGGGCCACCATGCAGACACCTTCACCCAGAAATGCTGCCGCTACCGGCGTGTGGCAGCTGGGGTTGCAGGCAGGGAAGCAGCAGCGGCAGCATCTGTCACACATACACACCCTCAGGGTTCAGGCGGGACACCAGGGCATGCTGCAGGTTGCGCGGGTGACCCAGGAACTGCTTGGCAGTGGGACGTTGGGGCGAATCTGGGGGAAATATGGAGCAAAATATGCATCAACAACAATGTAAGTCCATATAAACACAAATATCTGAACTAACCATATAATAAGCATAGTATTTGTTTCAGTATGAAATAAAATGCAGTATACAACCAGAAATAACTACAAGGAATATTGTATCCCACAATGCCATGAACTTTCCATTTCCACTGTAAGACATGAGCACAGATGCTCCTTTACATAAGACATATTCACACTAATTAGAAATTTAAGCATAAATTCAAAAAGACTGGATGATGTGTTCTGAATAAATATGTAAAAACAAACAATCAGATCATGTGATAAATTATCCTTGTATACTGCATACTGCCAGTATATAGCCTACGGTCCACTAAATAGGATTTCAAAATAGCATGTGAAACAGTATGTGTTATGCAAGTATAAACATTTGAAACAGTAGTAAGCTACAATGTCATTTCACCTCTTCGTGTTAAATGTTTCCTTTGAATTTAGCAAACATCATCCGGTTATCAGGTGATTGTTGTTTATATTTAGTGCAAAAATCTTAAAATGTGCAGATTATACTGCATTATACTACTAGAAATAGTTAGAGTAGTATGGTAACATGCTGTTGTAAAGTCAACCATTGAAAACCCACATGAGCATATGTTTGCAGTTTATTTGTTACATCAAAAATGGAGGGTCAAGTCTAGCACATTGCATTGTGGGATACAGTATACCACTGAGTGGTTATTTAAAGTATACTGAAATTGTGTGAGCATGTGTGCATAAACACTATGGTACTACACAAAATAAAACCAGAACTAATTTGCAGTATACAGTATATACTCTGCAGTAAACAGTATGCTAGTATTCCATTACTAATCTATTTTTCTCTACTCCGTGTACCTGCAGTAGATTTAGTGTGTGTGTGTGTGTGGAGGTCATACCACTCTCTTTGTGTTGGTCCTGCTGTGGTTGAGTCGGGTCCAGTTGTTCTGGGTGTTCACTGAGGTCTGTGCAGGGTTGAGTAGGAGTAGGCAGGGCTCCAGCCTGCTGGATAAACTGTTGTAAATTACACTGTCTCAGCTCCTTATTCAACTCCTCCACCTCCTCCTGCTTAGCCTACACACAGAGAACAGACAATTACAAACATCCTGCTTACTAGAATAAAAAAAAACTGTTTATCAATACAAATGATTAAACACTAATTTTTTTTGCATTGTAGTATTTGGCCAACAACTTGCTATTGTCTACGTTTTATAATATATTTGTATTTATTAATTTGAGCAGCAATGCTTTAATTAGTACCTTTAATCACTCCCTGTAAACCTTTAATTGTGTGTTGTCTGAATACAACAGAACCAACAATTTTGTATCTTTTTGTTTTCTTCTTTGGTGTAATTCCATCAGTAGTCACAAGCTGGCGCCATGTTTTAACAGCAACAACAACCAAAGGCAGTAAGTCTGTCCTGCGGCTCTGATTACAGTCATTTTAGGATTTGTTTTCTATGGGTACCTTTGACACATTTATTGCTGTAGGTTTCATTGGTTTAACAAAACAAGCCAAATTCAAATACAGACAAGTCAATGGTAACCACAAGGTATGTGACTTAAGTAATCACCTGAGATGCTTTTTGACAACTATGATAATTCACAATGTTCTGTAAAAGGATGAGGATCAACCTAATTTGCATGCATGGCTTGTCTAAAGGGAGTAGATCATAATTATGTAAGACCCAGTTAGTCATAGTTGATTTCCTTGCTTTCTGGAAGAACACATAAAGGAAGACTTTTGAGTGGCATTGTGGTATAAAATAGTTTAGATCATCTTCACAGACTTGCAAGTCTTTGATTCAAGTCACTGGAATACTGAAATATGCTGTTAAAACGGAGGCTGCTGCATAATTATGTACAGTTTGAAATCCATGCATGCCCAGCAGGAAAAGAAACTCGTTCAATAGGTATACGCCTTTATTTTGCCTTTCAAGGCATAAAATGCACAGGAAATAAAATAAATGTATGGGTGTCCAAATATAAACATTTGTTTCTGTACACAGAAAAGGCAGAATTCATAAGTTCTGAGTGTGAAATACTTTTAAAAGATGAGTTCCTTTGTTCGCTTCCAAATTTTTGGTTCATTGATCATGCACCTCTGCAGAGGGGACTGTAATACCCTCCAGCATTTGCAGCCAAAAGCTACAAGCCTCTCTCTAAAGCCACGCCCTCTCTGCTTACCTTCAGCAGAGTCTCCGCCCTCCCCAAAGCCTTCTCGAGCTCTAAAAGCTCCGCCTCCAATTCCTCCCCCTGATTTTGTCGACTTTGAAGATCTGCCTCAACTACCTCCAAAGAGTCTTTTGAATCGGACTTTGCAGGCAAGATGTCCGCCTGTAGCATTTCCCTCTGAATGTCCTCCTCAAGCTGCATGGCGCGAGTGTTGATTTCATGCAACTTTTGCCCGCAATCATCCACTTTAGCATGCAGCTCTCCTAACCGCCGCTTCATCCCATGCTCCCTTTCGGTCTCTATCCTTAGTTCCTCCTCCCAGAACTCCTGGTCCACCAACTCCTGCTGGTTCTTCCACAGGGTCTTCTCCAAAACTTCCATCTCTGCCTGCAGGGGTGACTCCTTAGCAGACGACTCTTCCCAAGTCACGCATTCCTTGTCCACAGCCAACAGCTGGGACTCGAGGGCGTGTAGCTCATCCCGCTGCTGGAGAGCATGCCGGAGCACCTCCTCTTTAGACGGACCCGGAAGGTACTGCGCGTGTGGAACTGGGGACGCCCTCTGTTCAGGAGAGGGTGTTTTACGAGAGTCTTTAGTTTTCACACGGGGAGAACTGGAGGGGCCCAAGTTGAAGGTGAAAGATTTCTTCGGCAAACCCCGTTTGAGTTCTGATGTGGAAGGCTTGGAGTAAGGGAGGGTGCGGCTGTGCAGACTTTGCTCTTCACTGCTACTGGGACCGGTCCGGCGCAGGAAGAACTGCACCTCGCTGCTGTGTTGGCCCAGTTTGGCCAGGGACTCCAGTGGGCGCTCATTGGCCAGCAGTTGGCGCTCTGTGTCTCTCAGTCTCTGAATGAGAACGTAACGACCCGTCTGGCCTGTAGAGAACACAGAGGTAGTTAGAGTCAAAAAATGTGTTTTATCTTATTTGTATTCTTGTTACATGGACAATCCCCCTGGATCTAGAGGAACTGTCCTAAGGTTACATAAAATGTCTTACTGAAGGCCATTATGGAAAGGGCCTCTAACCTTCAACTTACTGGTTACTAGCCCAGATCTTTAAACATCTAACCCAAGGTTCCTCAAATCTGGCCCAAGAAGGGCCACTGTCTTGCAGAGTTAACTTGATAAGCTTGCTTAAGGGTTTTTGATTAGGTTTAGAGTTAATTGTGCCATTTTGAATATTGTCTTTCATGCAGTGTGTAATGTAGCTGTATGTGAATGCAAACGATCTGCAAAGCTAAATGAGAAATAAAGTTATTGTCCTCCAAAAGAAAGAATTGACTCCGAAAAGTATAATTGAGTCGTTAGTAATTCGAATCCCACTTCCGGAATGACTACAAGTTATAATTCATGCCTTTGTTCTACGCTGGCCGGCCGCAAACAACTTGACCTGCCCTCAAACTCGTAATTTAACTGATGACTGCTTCTTTAATCTCAGAGAGTTTATTGCGGGGCTCGCTTGAAAGATAGCACAGTACCCACTTTATTTGTACCAGCTGGATCCACAGACTTGCAAACTGTATGAAAAATAATAGATGGTTTTTATTGTTTCGGAGCGTTTAAAGAATACGGAATTATGACAATGATCGTATCGTTTCTGGCATGTACGCAGTAGACCAATCACAACAGACTTTGCCATCTGACCAATCAGAGAAGAGTAGGCTCACAGAAGGAAGGGGTTTAGAGAAACTGAATCTTAAAACTGCTTTAAATGAATCGTTTGAGAATCATTGGAACATTAGGTGAAATTAAATGCATATTTTGAGAAAACAAAGTGTTTAATCTTGCATGCATGTAAACCTATTGGAGATATCCAAAAAAATTATGAACCTTAAAAATGGCATAATAGGGGCACATTTAAACTCTGCAAAGCAGTGTCCCTCCTGGGTCGTATTTGAGAAGCCCTGGTTTAACCTCACCCCCTAAAGTTCCTTCTCAGAGGTACTTACCAATGGCTTGGGCGAGTGCAATGACTACGTCCTGACATGATGTCTCTTCTGACAAGCCGCAAACCACTCGTACAACTCCATCCACCCAAACTTTCAGCTCCATCAGATACACTGAACACAGATCAGCTTACATCAGCAATGCATGGTAATGTCTGGATTCTGAAATGACAAAACAGCAGTAGTGACATGTTAATGCAAATTTGTCTTCACAGGTTACATTACAAACAGAGCGAAAAGTGAGGACAATCAAAACCCCTCATAATTTTCAGTTATATTTACAGGTCTGATTCTAAATGTGATGGTACAAGTCTACAAGATGCAATATAGTGGCTGAAGACATCCATGTGACAGACATATGCATATAATTGTTAACCAAACATTTCACTGGAATCCCCAGTCCCAACTTTAAATACTTGGTTAAAATCATCTATGTTGATTTGAGAACTTGAGTGGACAAAACAACCAATCTAAACTGATCAAATAAGGTCCAAAATACGTCGATGAAGAAAACCATTTTCTACTTTAGTTGTTTCTACCTGATTGCTCAAACCCTGCAGGATTTCCAGCCATGAGACATGCAATTGTGATTGAACATCAGGACCAGTGGGTAAGCACATTTCAAGAGTTATTATTAGCAGGAGGTTGATGGACTCATAGTTCTGCTCCAATTAAATGCACTGCTGGCTCTCTTCAAAGAAGTTTTGGCAGACGAATGCTTAAGCGAACAGACAGGCAGAATGTAGTTGTTCAGAGACAGCATGTGCTTGCATGTGTCTGACTCCACTTTGAAGCCCCATAGCAGGAACAGATGGTGCTGCAAAGGTAAGATGTAGTATCCGAATGTTTCAGCCATGCAGATACTGAATGAACCGCTGTGTAAAAAGCAAAACATGTTGGATCTGTTCACTTTGTAAGAATATTACACCCTTTGTGAGGAAATTCTATGGTAAAGTCTACCGCATTAACTTATGAAAACATTTAATAGCAGCACTAAGCTACTAAGCAGACCATTTAGCAGCTGCCAAATACCTAGTGATGGATGCTCTATCTTCAGGCCTTAAAGTCATGTTTAAAAGAGAATGACGAAAACTAAAGTGAGAGGAGCAGCATTTTTTCAAGAACACACCAGGGTCATATTTTGCCCTGCCCTACATTTTTTATGAATTGTCATAGGAATAATGCCACAATGCACTGTAAGTCGCTTTGGATAAAAGCGTCTTCAATATGCATAAATGTAAATTATTGCAATGTAAATATATATTTATAAACGCAAAACATTTTCTCATTTTGATTGGGGGGTGAACGACATTTTAATAACATTCACCCAACTATTTTTAACATCAAGAAAGAGAATAAAGTGTGAGATGTACATTTCTGAAAGCAGCCACTAGACGTTTGAGTCATCTAAATAAATAATTAGAAACCACCCTGAGAACACCAACTTGCATGAGCCATTTGATATTTAGGCCACAAACAGAGTTTGTCATCAGTGCATTTTCCTACAACGTAGATTACAAAACCTAGTGGCACAGGTTAAGTCCCAACCTTGAATCTTGATATCCGTTTTCTTTCCACCTGCTCCTGTAAGCCTCTTGATCTATTGTTTTTCTGTTCTTCAAAAACTTTCAAACAGTGCAGACCAATTCTGAAGCATTCTTCCTCTCCATTCCCATCCGTACTGAAATGGAGGAATGCTACCTTGTTGGCCCCGTGTGAGGCAGAGAGCGGAGAGTAAAACAAATCTTCTTTTGTCTCCTGTACCTCTAACAGGCTCGATCTTACTAAATCAAGTGCGTGGGCTCAGAGTGCACGGTTACCCTGACAACAAAGCACTAGACGTGAAAGACGAATCGCAGAAGAATCAACAGGTGCCAGATGCATTGTGCTAGTCAGACAGTTTGAACTTAAGTTCACTACATTCGTGTTAGAACAAAACAACAACATATTTTAGCATTCCACCTTGACACACAACAGGCCTGCGTTTGAGGTTTGGGTGGATAGCTGTCACGTTCACATACAATCACTTGCACATGTCCAGACCCACTGCTTCAGAAATGCAGACCCACCCCAGACACATCTAAAACGTCCCCGTCTCATCCCTTCTGAGTGCATCCTCCGAAAGCTATGATTACTGGAATTATCCCATTCCTCTCTCTCATCATCCTCTTTATGTTTTGCAGGCTGTTGAGAATACGTCCCGAGGAACAAGCGCACTGTTATTGTGCAGGCGTGGTGCTCTCTCTTAACATTAGCAGATGTTATTATAGCCAGTTGTTCTCATCGAAACCACTACTGTGCAATATTATAATTAATAAATCATTGTAAATGTTTTAGATAGCAAGTTGAGAGAACCTCTAGAGACAGATAGAGAAGTTTCACACAAACACACATCTGTAGAATGTAGCATGGAAATGTCATCTTGCCCCTCAAGGGAAGAAAGACACACACTCTGTTTAATACGCAAGTGTAAAAATATCCATATAATCTATGGAAGTACTAAACTCGCTGTGCAGCAGATATAAATGATACCTTAAACTGTGCAAATCTGCTAATAATATCCAAATGGGGTGGGCGATATGACCAAAATCTTAAATCAGGATAGGAGTAATTTTATGTCAAGGTAACAATATATAATCTTGATTTTCTCTCTGTTGACAGCAGGAATATTAGACTGCTGCCACATTAAGAGCTGCCTGGACACATACTGTTACACCGTTACGTTTTATTTCTCAGCTGTTTGCTTTTACTTAAGACCAAAGTTACTGTGTGTTTAGGAGGCTACTTGCGAAAACTGGAATGTGGGCACATACAAGAGTGTGTATTTAACTGTTCAAGGCCTATAATGTGGCAGAAATAACTCCGCTTAATACTTCCACGTTCTACGAGCAGCGTCTTCATGTGTCAACATGCACATATAGCGAAATGAGGTCTCTTTTGCTGCTGATTGTGTGTCAATGGTTTAAAATCACTTGTTTTAAAACCGCAAAGCTTAAAGACATATGCAAACAATACGTTTTTGTGTCCACGTAGCATAGCAATGTCACATGAGCGTGTAACCTGCGAGAGACGATAGTTGAAAATCTCTACCGGTCAACTCATTTTTGTTGGTTAATCATGTCTACCAGTATTTTGTCCACCTATTTTTCCAAACTATCCAGATTAGTTTTTTTGCCTGGAAGACGAAACACCCTAGCAACCACATGACAAGAAACCCAAAACCACATAGCAACACTATCAAATACCCAGAATAACAGCCTTAGCAATGTCCAACTAACAACCTCACAATTGCCTAGCAAGACCTTTCTACTTAGCACAACTAACAACCTCACAATTGCCTAGCAAGACATAACTACTTAGCACAACTAACAACCTCACAATTGCCTAGCAAGACATAACTACTTAGCACAACTAACAACTGTCTAGCAGCACCCTAGCAAACGCTTAGCATGATAATCAGCCAAATATGTGACCCTGGACCACAAAACCAGTCTCAAGTGTAAATTTAAGAAAATGTACATATGAAAGCTGAATAAATAATTTCCATTGATGTATGGTTTGTTAGGATAGAAGAATATATGGCAGAGATACAACTATTTGAAAATCTGGAATCTGAGGGTTCAAAAACAACATTGAGAAAATCACCTTTAAAGATGTTCAAATTAAGTTCTTAGCAATGCATATTACTAACCAAAAATTAAGTTTTGATATATTTACGGTAAGAAATTGACAAAATATCTTCATGGAACATGATCTTAACCTAATGTTCTAATTATTTTTGGCATAGAAGAAAAATCGTTAATTTTGACCCATACAATGTATTTTTGGCTATTGCTACAAATATACCCCAGCGACTTAAGACTCCTTTTGTGCTCCAGGGTCACATATTAGCCACAATATAACAACTCAGAAGAAGGTGGGAAAAAACCCTTATATGTAAAAGTTCTTTGAAAAGCTCATTTTTGTTTTGTCTGTTCTTCACAATTTAAATCAAATCCAATTCTAAAAGAAAACATGTTGGCATCTAAGCAATGGCATATCTTGTCAAACGTCAGTCTGAGACATTTTACGGATCACTTGGCAATGGCATAGCAAAATTACACGTGTTTAATACGATATTAACCCACACAATAGGCCATTGTTCCCTATCACATGAAATACAGACACTGTTTTCTGTTGCAGCTGTTGATGAGTATATATTTCCCATGGTGCATGTCATCTTCAGCCCCCATATAGACCTAACAACGGCTCTTGAAAAAATAATACCAGAGTGAGAACACATCTGTGTCTTACTCTGCCACAAACACATGGCCTAACATGTCTGATTTTCGGCAGATTTAACAAACAAAAACGTTGTAAAATAGATGTGCAGGGTGGGACGGCGCTCTCCGTCAGCTCTGATTTAAATCTTTCCTCAGCAGCTGATCACTGAATGAATGCGGTGCTGAGAAAAAGGGATTGTGTTGTGGAGTGTCTCTACACATTATGAATCAAATTGGGATTTATTTGGATTGCATCTCCACCCTGCAGCAGCGATGCATCAGCAAGATTTCTGGCTAAGGATGTATCATGCATAAAATAACACAAATAAAGGGTCAAACAAATCCAAAGCATAGACATACTGAAGATCCGCTAGATAGCCGATCCAAAGTACCTTGTCAGGAATCTGGCCATGTTTAGGTTATCTTTTTTGTCAATGGTCATGTCCCAACTTTTGACCAATGACAATGCTCTCTAGAGTATGTAACTCCCCAACACCATCTGACTAGCAATACCAAGTAGCTAATAATATTTCATAGATGTGATGTAAACTAAATGGCAAATGGTTATACCCCAAATTCCAGTTTCAGGGAAATATTTTAACTAGGTTTTTATTGTAAAACCTTAAGTATACTTAAGATTTGACGCAAACGCTTAACGTGTGTACAGTTGAATGCATAGCCTTTCAACGTATTATTTATTTTATATTGTGGATGAACACAGGCGCTCAACACACGTACACAAGGAATTCATCTTTGTTTAGTGTTTGCGCTGCTTTTTTTTTCCCAAGATTTCATGACCAATACATTTCTTTGTACTCATTAAAATTAGAGTTGACTATCTCGTTACCTCTTCACACAATCACTCGTCAATGCGGCACGTTTATTACTGTTGCATCTCCAGAAGTTTGTTGTTGTTTCTTTTTCAACTGTGAAGCAATGGTGGCACCAGCGCTATCATCTTGAGGACAAACGAAATTGCAAAACAAATTCAAGATTTGCGTGAGCCGAACATACAGAGTTGCTAAAATAGGAAAAATCTCAACAATGAGAGGAAAACTGTGATTGTCAAGCCATTTAATTGGATCTTTACAGTAAAGCCTGCAGTATATATGTTTGATGCAAATGCTTAGCATATGCATAGCTGAACACATAGCCTTTCAAAGTATACTTAATTTGATAATGTGTGCAAACAGGTTCTCAAAACATGTGCACTACAAAGTCTCATCCTTGTCCAGTGTTTGTGCTATTTCTCTTCATACATTATGACAGATAAATGTCTTTGTACAAGATTTTAAGAGTTGCGTCTAACTCTTAACCCATCACACAATCGTTCTCCAATGCTTATTGTAGCATCTAAGTAGTTTATTGTAGCATCTAAGTAGTTTATTGTAGCATCTAAGTAGTTTATTGTAGCATCTATGTAGTTTATTGTTGCATCTAAGTAGTTTATTGTTGCATCTAAGTAGTTTATTGTAGCATCTAAGTAGTTTATTGTAGCATCTAAGTAGTTTATTGTAGCATCTAAGTAGTTTATTGTTGCATCTAAGTAGTTTATTGTTGCATCTAAGTAGTTTATTGTTGCATCTAAGTAGTTTATTGTTGCATCTATGTAGTTTATTGTTGCATCTAAGTAGTTTATTGTAGCATCTAAGTAGTTTATTGTAGCATCTATGTAGTTTATTGTTGCATCTAAGTAGTTTATTGTTGCATCCAAGTAGTTTATTGTTGCATCCAAGTAGTTTATTGTTGCATCTAAGTAGTTTATTGTTGCATCTATGTAGTTTATTGTTGCATCTAAGTAGTTTATTGTAGCATCTAAGTAGTTTATTGTAGCATCTATGTAGTTTATTGTTGCATCTAAGTAGTTTATTGTAGCATCTAAGTAGTTTATTGTAGCATCTAAGTAGTTTATTGTTGCATCTAAGTAGTTTATTTTTGTTCAATCTCGTTTTTCGACTGAAAAAATGGTGGCGCCAGTGTTGCCACCTTTTGGACAAACTAATACATGCAATTAATTAATACTACATAGTTCCATTCTTGTCTAGGGTTTACAATATTTATCTCCAGACATTATAACCAATACATTTATTTGAACTGATTTTTAGAGGTTATCTCTGAATCAATAGGAAATGTATCAACATTGAAAGAAAAACTGTTCTTGTCAAGCCATTTAATTGGATCTTTAACGTAATGCCTAAATTATACTTCATTTTTGAAATGAATACTTAGCATATGCGTATAGTTGAGAACGGTATATCAAAGTATACTTAATTTGATAACATGCATACTCAACACATGCACACTAGAACGTTTAATCCTTGTTTAGTGTCAGTGCTGCTATCTTGTGTACAAACTAATTAGTGCAAAATAATTGGAGGCCCACGTGAGCGCTGACCTACAGAGCATGCGTGGTACAAAAATCTGTATATGTGTGTACTGTGCTGAAGATAAAATTTACGTCACATGCACTGTACACATATCCTTTGTTTGGACTTGACTCCTTTGTACACATGGTTTTTCAGCTTAGCTAGCTGACTATGTTTGGTTTGAAGTGTGTTGTGTTGTTTGTGATAAAGCATTGTTTTGCTTAGTATGTTGTCCCAATAGGACCAAACATTCACTTGGAAACACCAATCTCATCCACTGTGAAGGGGAATAAGAAACTAGAAATAACAACAGAGCAGATAAAAACTGTGCCATCCCATGTTACACCACAGTACCACCAATCCATTCACAGTATGCCAACTCTTGCATCAAAATATCCATCAAACAACTCCAGGCAAGTCCTGCACATGCCCCCCATAAACAACATCACAGGTGAGTCAGCTGGTGATACACATTTTTGTATTCATATCCTCTCTAATTGACTAATTAACATGCTTGAACAAACATGCATCTATAAATGTGTCACTGCTTTCACGCATGAGTTACAGCCGGATCCATTGAGTGCTTCCACCCATAACCTGAAAATACATTCTTACATAATGGACTTGTTGCCAGCAACAAATGCAAAAACTGGATGGAGTCTATAACTGTGCCGTTTGTCTGATTTACCAATCCAGACGGATGTGTTTAAAGTGAACATGAAATAAATGTAGCAAAAAATGCATTTACTTAATATACACTTCTGGCCCTATGGTTAACAATTAATTGGTAAATATTCTTCCAAAAAGTATATTTTCAGAAATCTAATTCTCAGAAGATATAATCAAATCCTACTCTAGATTTGTTCTCACTCTCAAATATGTAGAGATCGACCGATATATCGGTTTACCGATATTTTAGCATTTTACCATAATCGAATATCGGTTTTGAAAAAAAAACGATAACCGATATTTTTTGTTTCTATTTTAATTTTTTGTCACATACACAATTATACAGAGTATAACCAGCAGTGAAATGTGTTCTCTGCATTTGACCCATCCAAGTGCACACACACCTGGAGCAGTGGACACACACACACACACACCTGGAGCAGTGGACACTGTTCACTCAGGAGAAGCTCCAGCAAGCCACCGCATGTAACTTTTAACAAGATTCACTTGTTTGAAACACACTAAATTATATTAAAATTTACTATAGAACCATTATTTCACCAATAAACATCTAAATATATACATCTCTATCAAAATGAATTATTTATTATCTCCGCAAGCGATCGCAGTTTGAGTATAGTTCTGTGTAAATAGATAAACCGCGCTGTCAGCATTTATTTCATAATCTAGAATTACAAAAACATTTAAATAATTCTGATAAAACATGCCAGTTAAGAAATGAAATAAAATACGATGCTTTGTTTGTTATAGCTTATTTCAATATTCCAGAGAATATTATTCAGTGAATTATTCTTCACTCTTTAGTCTATTAAACAGCTTATAAACCTAAAACTGTAGTTTAAAATGAATTGATATGACTTCTGTCCTTTATTTTCTTCATTTGAAAACATTAGACATTCTTTTGCTTATTGTTAATATCAGTGTTGCTGATGATGCTTTTTATAAATAAAATGATTTTTTTGTTGTAATTTTAAGATTCAATTTTACATGAAAATGTAAATTTTCAACAGTTTTTTGTTGTTGTTAAGATGACTGAAAGGAGGAAAAACCAAAGCGAAGAATGGACTTACTTCACTCTGTTATTTATGTACTTTATAACAGTAAATAAATATCGGTTCTGCATATCGGTTATCGGGTACATAAACGTACAAATCGATATCGGTTATAAAAAATCAATATCGGTCGATCACTACAAATATGTCAAGATTATGGAGGCAAATGGGTTGGGAATTTTGTGTTAAGTTCACTTACTTATGCCATAGTCAGTTGTGTTTCATAGAAATAAACATTCTACACTACATGAATATAGCAGATATGATTTTAAAACAAATTCCAAAGACATATCCCAACACTACAAACCACGAAGGATACATCAATGAGGATACACAAAAACATCACAGATGCCAAACAAGACTTGGGGCCAGATTTAATAAACTGGGCAAACTAGCATTAGAGAGCAATTCTATAAAAGCACCATGATAGAGGAAAACTGTATGGGTGATTTACTAACGATTGTGCATATTAAAGAACACAGACGCAGCCGGATCGTTTCCATAATGACCAACGCAATCTACCAAGAGAAGCACAATTTAACACCTGCTTTAAGACAGGTCGTTAAATAATGACACCAATACCAGTAATTTGACGAGCACAAACGTTAGTAAATCCCATTGCGTTATTCATTTGAATACTCTCTTCCCAAACATTTTGCATCTGAAACTCCTAACAAATGCATATTCAATAAGGTCAGGCACAGAAATAACAGTGTCCATGCTTTTTCAGCGCTAATTGCCACGAGTTAAATATATTAAGTTTCTACAATATATAAATCTATTGTAGAAACTTAGCTTCCTGGAAAACTGCTTTGCAACGATTGTATCGTAAAAAGCCCTATACAAATAATCTTGAATTTAATTAATTCTTTACAGTGCATCTTTAGTAAAACCTGACCGTACTATTTTAATGACAAAAGATGGAGTGCGCTGGCGCAATATGTTAGTAAATCTGGCCCTTAATTATATAATAAACTTGATCTACCACAGTCCTGTACACTTTTGAACCAGCTAACTAAAAGGAGCAGCGCTACAAATTGTGTAGCGTGTAATTTCTGCACTACTAGTCGTACTAAATGGAATTGCAATCTGTTTGAGTGGTACATAACACTACTGTATTCTAACAAAAATGTGTTAAATATTCTTCCTAATGAACGCAGTTAGTCTAAGTTGTTTTAGCAAATTAGTTCAATTACCAAATTAGTTTAGTTTATTAATAATTTTTTAACCAAAAATAGTTTGGTGAATTCTGAAAATGTATTTTATTTTTTTGTATTAATTTGAGTGACTGCACTGCTTTGAGGTATATATATATATATATATATATATATATATATATATATATTCACTTTTCTAGTTTTTGAAAAATATTGTTCTTACTGAAAAAAAACAAAAACAAAACAATGTATCATATTATTTATTTGTTTGTTTATTTATTGTCCACAGCTAAGGTTTTTTTTGCCTTCAAAACCCCCATTTTCCACAACAATATTTGAAGTCCATGTTTTTTTTTTGTCGTTTGTTTACTGTACAATAATTAATAAAGGTTTGTAAAAATATTTTTGCTCACAATTTCTACCTGATAAAATATTTTAGAGCTTAACATAAAATATATATACTTTATCAAATAAAATTCTATTAATTTACATAATTTCTCCATCTTTACTTTTAGTTGTTTTATCATATTTTAGATAATTGAAGTCATCCTGAGGCACCCTGCTTCAGAATGACTCAACTCAACTTCTTAATTCGTATGTTAAAGTATTGTTCATTAGTCTAACTGTAGACTGTCCAATCAGAACTAAGCTCAGACTATCCAAAAGTTTATCGCCATCTTTGCTTTTCCACTGCACAAATTCAAATTTTTCAAAACACTAGTTCAAAACAGCTTTATCCTTCTCCGACTGCATGAATGCTAAAAGTGCTGACCCTTTGCCTTTAGAGGAATGTTGAGGGCACCAAAAGTGACCAAGCTTCACCCCTAAACTAAACAAAGGCAGCCTGGGAAAACAAAATAGGCTGTCTCCACTCACTGCCCAGAAATCCCTATCTTGGCTTCAACAAGTGGGATAAACGCAGACTGAGAGAGACTGCAAGTGTGTGGGCAAGCATTTTTGTCAAGCCTCCAATGGGAAGTTGCATTTTGGGCTTCTAAATAAACTTTACAAAAAGATCACAAATTAAGGCCAATCTTGAGTCCGACACCATCTGGAAAACCAATTCTGAGTGCAACCGCAAGAATCTGTTAGACGTTAAGTATAATGCATGGATTGTAATTCCAGTCTTTAAGACAGGTGGGCGGTTTTCACTTCTCATGAGAGAAACCGTCCAGGTGTAAGCGGACCATAAGGGAATCTGCAGAGAAAATAACATTAGCCGTGTTCAACAAGCCCTAGAAGAGAGAAACCAGCTTTGAAACATAATTTTCTCTTGTATGGAGCTTTGCTGTTCATCATAACCAATTAAATGTGTTTTTCCACTGAGGAAATGAAATAAGGAGTATCTGTTTACTGACATTACAAAACAGCCGTGCCAATTTTAGCCCGTGTATGCGTTTGTCTTTACAGCCAGACTGTCTCTGTTCTCCAAATTTGCTTGCGTGCAGCGTGAGACTTCAGGTTCATGAGTTATTTAATACACTTTACATGCCTGCTGCACTAAATAATCGTGGTTCGCACTTTTTATAATGTTGCATTTTGTTTCAAATTTATTGAAATGATAAATATCAAAGCCTGAGGTGTAAAAGACAGATCGCCAACAAAGGAAGTCCTGAGGCATTGGCCTATTTTCAACAAGACCGAACAGGTGCACCTACTGCGAGTGGCTATATTAAAACAAGAGTGAACTCCCTTGTGGTCAGACTATATAGAAGTGAATATTTTTTAACAGATGCACAAACTGTACATCCACCATCAAATTCCTTTTGAAGATAGATGTATTGAAGTCAACATGAATTCAAAGTTGACCCAGTTTACTTTAAAATATTGTGGTTTCAATGGGCATGTTTCAACGAAGCGCATTATTCCAAATAAAAAATAGTTTGTCTTTGTAATCTTTAAGTGATGCAATTTTACTAGGGATGGGTTTGGATGGTTGAATTGTTAACTAGTAACCAATCAGCTAGAGGCGAGTGTGATCTTTTTTTTGGTAGCTTTATTTATCTTAAAATTTGTACTTTTGTAATTTTCGATTATTATTAAATATAATGTCAATATTTTTACATATATTTTGTGTTTTACACTCAACTGTCTACATTTACATTTATGCATTTAACAGACGCTTTTATCCAAAGCGACTTACAATTGCACTCAGGCTATACATTTTTTTTTGTGAGTACATGTGTTCCCTGGGAATCGAACCCACAACCTTTGCGCTGCTAACGCAATGCTCTAACCACTGAGCCACAGGAACACTGGAAATGTCTAGTCATTTAATGAGGCTAACCAACTAGTCAATTAGTAGTAGTCACTTAGAAATACTTCATATTTTATATTTAGCCATGTAGTCATTTAATGAGGTTAAATTATCTATTAGTTTATTTTTATAAATATAAATATATTAGGAAGAAAAATATGGTGATTCGATTTCTATATTTATACAGTATTTCAACCAACTAGTCGTTAGTAAGGGTGACTAGCAAGTTAATTTAGATTGTTGTAGTTTAAAACAGAGGTGGTATTATACAGCAGATAAACTTTAAATTATTTTGCAAGAAATCTTTATTAACTGACTGATTGTGGTGGTTTAAAGAAGATTAATTTTAACTCAATTTTTACTTTGCTTTAGCATGCTAAGAGTCTAACTGCAATCGTCAGAAACTCTAAATTCATCCCCACAATTTGTAACAAAATCAATGCCTTTCGACACGAGAGTTCAAATTATAGTTTTTTTAATTAATTATATAGGTCACTCTAAGTGCTTAAACCAACCTGGGGCTTTTTGAATACAAGTCATTCAGACGACCCCCCAAATAATTGCTTTTGAACATTCATTCAAACAACCAAATGTCCATGTTAATTCCAATGCAGACCAATGCTACACTGTACGAGTAAGATTGGTTCAAAAACAGTTAAATTAAACTCCTACCAATACCAAGACATGACCGTTCATCACACTTCCGCATTCCTCCACCGGTGAAGGTCAGGGGTCTGTATTCGGCCCTTTCAAGTTTCAGCGAATGTTTGGAAAAGGTCTGGCATGTGCAATTCCAGGTGGCACATCCAGTCCCTGTGGCGGGAAACCTCAGTGTTGATTCACAGTCAAAGCTTTAGTGGAATGCATGGGTTACGAAACATCACATTCCTGGTGTGGGAGCATTGAGAAGTGTGAGCATTCTTGACATCCCCCTGCCTGCTCGATCCCAGATCACTATTCCAGCAAGAATGATGAAGCTGAAAATCCACAATGATGGCTTTCCTCCCACCTAAAGAGTGGATGGGTCAACATCAATTTCTGTCAACAGACAGAGCCGATCATAGATTTCTGGGGGCCCTACTCAAAACTGTGCCGACCGGGGGGGGGGGGTGTTCGAGTGGTTACGAACGAATAAATTAAACGCATTTGTCTGTGTTTCACTCCGTCTCAAATCGCGCTCGAGAAATAGTGTCTCTTCCACGGCTCGCTATGCGTTCAACTAATGTTTTTTTTGTTTCGAGCAAGAGACTTTACGACATTCGCATTACATGATTTGACAGATTTTTACGTAGAAAGGGTGACAGCACTGCATTACAATAAATTATCATTCATGTTTTCATAGCCGCTGGCCAAATTCAAAAACGAAACTAAAATAAAAAACTGGAGATGAGCATCAAATTAAGATTCGACTGAAATCAAACCAAAAGCTTCTGAATAGAAATCAAAATTGAAGTGAATCATGGCATCAATACCCAGCTCTAGTATGAACCTTTCAATACAGATGTAATCTTAAATTGTCAATTTTTATAACATTTAAACAAATACCATTTTGTCACTGTTTAATGTGGCGAGACAGATCAATTTATTGAAATCAAACTGAATCATGAAATTAGTGTCATTACACAGCACTATATAACTTTCAATACAGATCTACTCCGCTTTCAAAATCTGTCAAAACATTCAGTCGAAAATCTAATTAAACTGTGAAATTCCTTTCAACACCCAGTCCTAGAATAAACATGTCAATACAGATACAATACATGCCTTTCAAGGTTAAGTCGTGATGTACCGTAGGCTTGTGCAGAAGTTTAGGGTCGCTGAGAAAGTGAGCGGCCGCTGTTGGGTTCGCTCGTGGCGTGTTTGGTAACACATTAAACTGCCAGTCAATGGCTGGTCTACTTATGCAGTCAAGTAGAGGCACAGATGGGAACTTTGGGGCAACGGCTCTAAGCAACAGTGGCAAACAGCTTGAGGTTTCCAAGGGAGGATATTTATATGGATGAAGGCCGCCGAAGCATAGCGAATTCACTCATTATGTGAGATTTTCTAAATAATTACTCAGACAGCCTTGGGACATGGAAAACGTCTACACTCTTGAGTTTTCACACGATTGCCAGTCTCCTTGATGCATCTTGCAGAAAGACAACGTCTATGCCAGCATCCCGGACCAGACAAGTGTTTAAATTAGTATGCCTGCGAATCCAAATACCACAGGAGATTGATTTTTCAGTCAAGACATGGGAACCGAGGATGAAACAAAGTTACAACTCAGATAATAGAAACCTAAGCTCTTTTAGATTATCGAACAACTGAGCTTTGTGAGAAGAGCTGTAAAGGGTGTCAGGATGAGACATAAACCTTTCCCTGAACTGTGATTGTGCAGAATAAAATTAACAGCAGATGCTGAGATGAGGAAGAAAATAGAGGCATCACCGCCTGCAAAAACATCAAGACTGTGCTTTGCTAAAAATAACATTTGTCTTGCAAACTGACACTTTGTGAGATTAAAAAAATATTTCAGACTGGAGCGAGAAACCAGACTAAATCTCAGGGTATCTAATATGCAACATTTACAATAAATGTCCAAATTTCCAAAATAATTAAAACCTATTCAAATTCATGTGTAAATGCAAGTTTTTGGAAATTTGCATTTTTGTATTCTATGTTTAGTTTCATATAATTTAAATTTAGACTACAAATTACTCTAATAACATTCCGTTTTTCTTGACTATTGTACACATTAATCATAACTTTCAAAAAAAGCGATTGAAGTATAAATAAAAATATTCTTTCAAATGACAAATGATTAATTCATAAATATCACTTTATGATATTCAGTTTATTGGAAGGGGTTGTGCAATTACAACCTGAACTAACATTGATTTGTCATAAAAAGTCAGATAAAAACTATCTGATATTTTAATATAATAATTCCCTGAGTGTGTTCAGGAATCCTATGATACATCCTATGATTTTTCTTCAAGCTTCTGCATGATGGTAACATTGCACATTTGGTGCAAATGACTTTGGCAGACAACTTTGTTTGTTTTTTTACCACCGTGAAATCATTTTTATGCTTCCCAAAAATATCAAAATGAATTTTGATTCAGAAATTACAAAAAAATACAATTCATACATGCAATGTGTTTTTCATGCATCTATGAATAAATTTAAGGAGCCATTCAAAAAAGCATGCCATGTCTTTGACTTGCACACATTTCAACTCAAAAGACAAAATCTAGCAGATTTTCTCAGATTAAAGTTGTTTTGAGGATTTTGTCAGCTGTTGGTGTGTGTTGGGTAAGCAGACAGTCAGTGTTTATGGTTATGATTTTTCCATTTCTTTCTCACATCAGACAGTAGCTGCCATATAAGTCAATGTCAAATAAACACAATTCGAGAAAGAGAAAATTTTCATACACATTATGCCAATATTCTATATTCCATATGAAAGTTTCTGCTGCCATTCTAAAATGGAACGTTTGGAAATGTTTCTAAACACGTGGGTCTGTACACAGTACATGTATGTGGGTTTGATTTGTCTAGAAACTCTGACCTTGACAGAAAATCAAAGGCTTTTTATTGTGTTATCTGGGAATCTTCACACTTATGAACACATTTTTACACCTTCCTGAGTTTGTCAATGGAGTGTGAAAGGCAGAATCTTAGACGTCATGAGAGGCTACAGAGACGCAGAGATCTAGAAAGATCCAGAGATAACGACAGAGAAACAGAGGATTTATTGAATGGATATAAGTTGAAACTGTCCATCTAAAAGCACAGGAGTTTTCACAAACCCTAATTAAATCCTGTGTGTGTTTCTCCACATTGATCTAGAGAACTCAGTGAAGGTTTAGTGGTCAGCACAAGTCAATGCACCTCACTCTGTGCATCGCTTTCCAGTAAAAGACCATGATGTCTTTCCTACTACTATAAGCTATGAGTGAATCTAACAAAACTGAAAACATAACATGGCCAGGTCACATTAAGTAGGTACAAGTTTTGAATCATAAAGGATATGCTTAATATCTCGACTGCTGCTCTAGATAATTCAAATTCTTCTAAAATCCTGTCTTTTTTTAGCTCATTTATAAATGAACAGTATTTTTTAATTTTTTCCAAAGGAAGTTTCGAAAAGATCAAAATGGAGATATATAATATCTTGACTGTTTGTTCAGATAGAAATGAGATTAAATGTAGAGCAAAGTGAGATGTTTGCTTGCATTTACTGCTTTACTTCTGAGAAAAAAAGAACTCCAATAATCTGTTAAGACTGTCAAGATACCAGTATGCAACTAAACGCCAAATATATCATTACAAATTCAATTATTTCTCATTAAATTATTCTAAAATATAGTTTTATATGTTCTTGACTTTCTAGAACTTATAGATTAAATGGACAACAAAGTGAGCCTTTAGTTAACTGTACAGTATCTCATCTGTAATTTCCCACATACAGTACATCACTGGGTCCTATCAGTCAAGCACATGTCTTCTCTTACCATTGCTATGCTGATGACACACAGCTTTATCTCTCATTTCGACCAGATGAGCCAACGGTATCTGCACGGAACTCTGGCTGCCTGGCGGACATCTCGGCATGAATGAAAGAACATAATCTACAGCTCAACCTGGCAAAGACTGAGCTTCTCGTCTTCCCTGCAACTCCAACATGATTTCACCATCCAGCTAGATTCATCAACAATTACCCCATCAAGCTCAGTCAGAAATCTTGGTGTAATCTTTGATGATCAGCAGACTCTCAAAGACCACATTGCAAAAACTGCTCGATCTTGCAGGTTTGCATTGCACAACATCAGAAAGATCAGGCCCTTTCTGACAGAGCACGCTGCACAACTTCTTGTCCAGGCCCTTGTCATTTCTAGACTGGACTACTGCAATGCTCTTCTAGCTGGACTTCCATCAAACACAATCAAACCTTTACAGATGATTCAGAATGCAGCAGCACGACTGGTCTTCAGCAAACCCAAAAGGGCCAATGTCACACCTCTCTTTATCACCTTGGACTGGCTCCCGGTTGCAGCTCGCATCAAGTTCAAGAACAGTCACAGGCTCAGCACCCTCCTACTTCCACTCACTGATGAGAATCTACATCCCCTCCAGAAGTCTGAGATCTGTGAGTGAGCGACGCCTCGTGGTGCCATCACAGAGAGGCACAAAATCACTCTCCAGAACGTTTTCATTCACCGTTCCTGGCCGGTGGAATAATCTTCCCACCCCTATCTAGAATGCTGGATCCCTGTCAATCTTCAAGCAACACCTGAAAACTCATCTCTTTCGACACTATTTGACTTCATCCTAAACTTAAAAAATAAATAAACAACAACTTTCCTTTCTTTCCTTAACTTATCCATATTTAGCTAGTATTTACTCTGAACAATGCCTGAAATGTTGTATTGCAAGCACTTCCTGTGACTGTTTGCCCCTTTATAATGTATCGCTTATTGCATTCCTCAATTGTAAGTCGCTTTGGATAAAATTGTCTGTTAAATGAATAAATGTAATGGTAAAGGTAAAGTCATTAGGTTAGCCATTCATTTACATGACAACAATGTTTTGGGGGGGACCCCAAAATTATATAATTTTTGTATCTGTGCAAAGTATAAAAACGCAAATTTGTGCATTGTGCTTCTTTAGAAAAGCGAGATTGCCATCCATGGCCTGGCATGCATAATACAATTGCTTTTAGCTGTTTTCACAGATCTGTGTGAACGCAAAACTTTTTGATTAACGCAAAGGAGAAAGTTTATATTTATTGGTACTTCGTTGTTGTGTTAAAGGGATAGTTCACCCAAAAATGAAAACTCTGTAAGACCTTCGTTCATCTTTGGAAAAACAAATGAAGATATGTTTGATGAAATCTGAGAGCTCTGACCCTCCATAGACAGCAAAGGTCCTCACACGATCAAGGATCAGAAACGTAGCAAGGACGACATTAAAATAATCTGTGACATCAGGGGTTTAAATAAAACAAAACTAACAACTTTATTCAACAATTCGTCTCCTCCTCTCCTCTGCATCACCCTATAGTGCCATTTTTGAGAGCATCTCATATGCAAACAACGTATGCATAGCATGTATGCAGATACATTGTTTATGCTTTGATCTGAATGTAAACAACGTATCCACGTACATACGATGCTTACGTTCAGTGGATACTCTCCAAAATGGCGCAATTTGTGCAACAAATTGTTGAACAAAGTTGTTATTGTTGAAAAAAGTATTCTCGTAGCTTCGTAAAATTACGGCTGAACCCCTGATGTCACATTAATTATTTTAACGATGTTCTTGCTACGTTTCTGAGCCTTGATCGTGTAAGGATCCTTGCGGTCTATGGGAGGATCAGCGAGCTCTCGGATTTCATCAAAAATATCTTAATTTGTGATTTGAAGAAGAACAAAGATCTTACGGGTTTGGAATGACATGAGGTTGTGTAATTAATGACAGATTTTTGGGTGAACTCTCTTTAATGTACCCTTATAGTCTAAGCATCCCTGACAATCACTCTCCTGTATAATGCAATAATTCTCAGCACAGCCACTACTGACTCTCCCCGTGTCCAGTGTCTCTCGATCAATGTTTTAGCACCGCACCACTGTGTGCCTGCATCTCTAATGGACAGCTGTGTTCTCAGACCTGCTGTTTCCCATCAGTAACAGGACGAAGGCTAAACGGAGCTGTCTGACACCAGCATTGCCCTGATCAGCTTAACAAGCCAAGCGCTGAACCATCACTTTTTAACCAGAGCTGAGCCGAGCGGTTCATGAGATGACCTGCTGCCTTTGACTACACCTCACCAGATTTAATTTGATTAGTCATGAATAAACATCACGTGAGCCATATTCCACAAGTGCTGCGTCTGCAGTACTCGCCTGGAGTCATAAATGCTTGGGAAGGTTTTATATTTGGAATAAGATAATGATATTACACAACTCCTTATGAAATACTAACCAGATTTGGTGGCCATGATAGACTTTCAAGCATGCAGTCTGGTCATTAGCAGGCCGAATGTGGTTAAATAGACTGACAGGAGAATCTGTTAGATTAAAAGAAAAAGCGAGTTCAGAAAGGACTTAGTAGGAAGCGGCCTGTTAAAGAAGCACGATTAATGTAGATCTAAACACAGATGCATAATCAAATCCAAGCTATCATCCATTATCCACCACATACGTCTCATTTTTCATGAGAGAGGTTTGGAAAAGTGACTTAAGAATTTCTTAAATAAATATTTAAAAGAAAAACTCTAGTTACATACACCATCAAATAATCAAGACTAGAGCGCAATGGGACTAAATGAAGATCAAATGGAAAACTCATCCATTTCCCCTCTTTTCAGAAGAAATCTCAACAATGTCTCAAATCGTGCAGATTTTCCAAGATACCAATTAAAGGTTGCAATTAAACATTTCATTGTAAACTCACACATTTCTCATCAAATTCTTCTAAAATATAATTTATTTATGTCTGCATTCGTTTTCACGACTCCTTTACATGCTTGCATTTTTATTTCTCCAAAGCTATGGAAAATCACATTAACTAATTAATTTCCCAGCTGTTTCTCTAGATTGAAAAGAGATTAAATGGAGAGCAATGTGACGTTTACTGCTCAGATTTTTATTCTTTCAAAGGAAATCTCATCAGTCTCAAACTGCACTCAGATTTTCCAAGACACCAAAGTCTCATTATGATTTATCAATCTTGATTCTTGTTTTATGCCATAAACATCGCTTATATAGCTCCTTTATATGACCACTGTATCAAATGTGTTATTCCTCCCAAAGTTTAGAAAAACAACTAAGGAGATGTTTAATATCTCAACGCATTCTCTAGCCCAAAATGACATTAAATGGAGATGAAAGTGAGACTTTTGCTCAAGTGAACTGCTCAGATAATTATTCTGAGAAAATGACTCCATCTTAAATGTTTCTTAGACTTTCAGAAAAGAGCTCAAATTGTGCTCAAACAATACACCAACATCTGCAAACATCTTGTTAAAAAACAATTTCTTATCAAATTCATCCAAGACCAATCTGAGCTAGTTCATCCTCACTCATTTCATATCTCCAATTTGTGTCTGTTTCTAGAACTGTTAAGATAAATATCTGAATCTGAGTTGATGTTTAAACTAGATCTAAACCCTCCATTAAGTCTCCTTGGCGATTAAAGAGCAACCTCTGAGCAGTGCAGTTTTCCTGTAGATGTAAAATGACTTTGACCCTGAGATCTCTGCGCTCTGCCTCTAACAGAGGTTAACAGGTTGATTTCCAGCTGCGAGCGAACATGCGGAGAACACAGTTCTCTTACCTCATAAACACAGCTCCTCCTGGCTCCAGAGAGATCCTGTAGCTCCTGCGAGACGGACGGAGCTCTGCAGTGAGTGTGAGACAGAGTGAGTGAGTGTGAACGCTCCTCTGGAAGGACAGCACTTCCCACTGACTATAGCTCTCTCTCTCTCTCTCACTCTGAACTCTGCTGACACGCCAAAGCTCCGCCCACATCTCCAGGTAGGAGGAGTGTCTTGTTTTGCTTTCAGCAGTTTCTGTCCCTCACTATCGACACCCATCGATTTGTAGAAGGACCAGTTTCAGACTGTTTTTCTACAAAGCTAATAATAATTGCTAACTTTGCTTAACATAGACATGATAATAACAGGAAAATTAATCTACCATTGAAAGTACAGTGTTTGCATTAAAACAAAAAACAACAAAAACCTACTAAATAAATAAATACAATCTTGTGTCTCAACAGTCTCAAATTGTGACACTAGTTTGTTTAAACATCTTATAAACTCTCTTAAATTTTTCTAAAATTTTAATTTATATGTTCTAAACATTGCTTTTGTAGCTACTTTATTTGTATACTGTATTTGTATCCTCTCTAAAGGATGTTTTGAAAAATAAGGAGATATTTAATATCTCATGCATGAAAAAATGTCACTATGCAAATAAATAAACATTCTCCTTTAGTTCATTCATTATACAAAATGTGACAATTTAAATTAAAAAATATATATATTTAGAATTTAAATATCCAGATCTATCCGTCCAAATCCATCCATCCATCAATCCATTTCCATCCACCCATCCATCCATCTATCCATTTCCATCCATCCATCCATCATCCATCTATTTCCATCCATCCATTTATTTCCACCCATCTATCTCTTTCCATACATCCATCCAACCATCTATCCATCCATCCATCTCTTTCCATACATCCATCTCTTTCCATACACCCATCCATCCATCCATCTATTTCCATCCATCCATCTATTTCCATCCATCCATTTATTTCCACCCATGCATCTCTTTCCATCCATCCATCTCTTTCCATACACCCATCCATCCATCCATCCATCTCTTTCCATACATCCATCCATCCATCCATCCATCTATCATTGACTTGGACATGATTTTGTGAAATTTAAGTACTACATACAAAATTGCAATAAATAAATGAATTTAAAGACTGCCTTTTTAAATACAAATGTACAAATACATATTCAAATATAAAAGCTGGTTCGGATAGTATAGTTTTATCTTGATCTGAGTGTGTGTTTGGTGTTAGTGAACATCAGGAGATGTGTTTTCAGTCAGCTCTCTGTGAGTGAGTGTAACCAGACGCTTGCGACGGAAGTCATGTGTTCAGCTCTCCAAACAGATCTGCGTCTCTTTCTAGGGCTCAAAGGAAACTTTTACCGTTTACAGATCGGGAGATTTAATGAAGGTCTCAGTTTTTCCTCGGATGTTTCCACTAAAATACACCAGAAGCAATAAAGACAGACTCAAATCTGCATTTGATCTGGATTCAATCTTTCTGTTGGTATTGATGTGCTGTTGTTGAATCACTGAAACCGGACCATCAGCTTCCCATAGAAACCAAACAACACAGCAAAAACTCAAATGTACAGACAGCTCCATCACAAAACATGATGGTTATGAGGGTGAACCTATTGAAACCACGTCTGTGTCATATTACAATACAAACAAATGACCGAAAGAAAGAAATTTATTTTGCATCAAGAAAACCAAGCCTAAGCATAACCATTTTTTTATGACAATTAAGATCATTTTGCTTATAATTTCTCATTACTTTAATGTGTCCATTTGTTTTACTTTTGAGGTTATGATTCACATTATTCATAATGATCTTGTTAGATTATAAATATCACAATTATATTTTGTAATTAATGACTGAATAAACATTAAAATACATTAATTAGTGATTACAGAAATAAAAAGATTACTACAGACATACATTTATAAATTAATAAAATAAATAAATGCAGAACATTATGTGAAAAATACAAAAAAAGTGTCCTATTGGGTCCAATATCTATACATTTTATAAACTTTTAGAGACTAACAAATAAACAAATAAATACATGTTTGTTTACATAATAATAAATCAAAGAAACAAAGAATTAAAGAAATAACATATAAGAAGAAACAAATATATAATATTTTGTGTGTAGGCTATGTGTTTACATATTTGATTATTCATCAAATTAAAGGCAGTTCAAATGATAATGATAAAAGCATGATATATAAAAAAACTCCACATAACGCCACATAATATATCATTATAATCCATTGTGGAAATGGGAATTTGAGAAATGTGATTTATTGTTAGAAAAATTACTTCACAATGTAAGCAAGTAAATAAATGAATAGGCATTATTCATGAAAAACAATGTCCTATTGTGTGTCTTTTGAATGCAACATATATACACCTGGTTGTGAAACTCATAATTAGACACATCCGCTATAAACTGTAGATGTAAACATCTGTTATCTATATCTCTATACAGGACTATCACGATGACTACATGAGTGAGTAATGGCCTGATTTCTGTTCACACAAACATATACACACAACAAAACCAGCAGTCAATTATTAATGCGTCCTCTCGTTCGTACGCCATCAAGCGTAAAACAATCACCTTCTGCACCAATGCTTTATTACATAACAGCCCATGACACGATTAAATAATATCTTCTGTAGTTTAGTGAAGTGTGAATGAGTCTCGGATTGGCCAACAGTACGGGATTAAGGTGATTATAAGTCTTGTTTTGGTCTGTTTTATGTTCCACTGACTCCACTGGCATTCCTGAGGGAAACTCCCTAAACCTGTAATCTTGCTCGGCCCTTCCCCCACGGGACCTCAGACCCCCCACACTCTCTCTCGACAGCCGTCCCGGGGCAAGTTTACATTCCCTCAGTATTGGGTTACAATCCTCTTTCAAAATGTGAATTTAATGCACAACATTTAACGTTTTACTACGCAAATACATCAGTGGTTTTGGACTCTATATTGCCACCTACTGGTGTGGATGCAGCGTCACACTGGGGTGTGTTTATCAAACAATGGCGTAACTGATGCATTGTTGGAGAAACTAACTAACTAGACTATTACAAAATGTAGAAACTTTGCCGCACATCTGCCGTTCGAATCACACTGGTTTGAACTGCTGTTAAATGACATCAAGCAGATGGTGGAAATCAGTTTGGGATCAAATTAATGTCAGATTATTGAAGTAGATAGCAGGGATTTAACGATTAACCGCGAGCCGGTTGAAAATGTATTCAAATAAGTGACGATTCAAATCGGTTGAGATGCCAAACAAATTGCGATACAATTGGAGTAGGAGTTTATATGAATGTTTCACTAAGGGGACCTAATTGTGTTCAGAAAAGTTTATGTGGTATTTTCTTTTCATCTTGCCTCTGAACAATGCAAATTAAAGTAGAGTTCATAAGTGCAGCCAAAGTCTCTTTAAGACAAGTCATGTCACTCGGCGGCCATCTTTAAAACGCCTCTCGGGCATCCAAGTGCAGCTCCTATCACTTTGTATGGGAAACATCAAATTCTCCAAAACTGTTCACTAAGCTTACGATTCAATTTCATATTTGAAATCACCAATGAAATCGGACAACAACTGTCATAAATGTTGTTTCTTTTGCTCAAATAGCATTATAAAAAGCGTATTTTTCAGGCTAGATCAGCATGTGCAGTCCTGAACGCACGTCTCAGAGCGCTGATGGTTTCTATTGCAACCGGGACTTCTAACGACAGTGATGCGTTGACTTTACCGATTAGTGATTGGCTCTTTCATTCAGAAGGCAGGGCTTCCTGCGATTGAGCGGCCATATTTAGTGTTGCATTTTTCCTCATTCAATACTATACGAGTGACATGTCTTGCGTATTCTATAGTCTTTGGCACAGCTCTACTTTGTTTACAGTGGTAACCAAGGAAACACTGCATCATTGCTGTTCATAAGCACCACCTGCTGGCAGAAAGTGAATCTGCGTCTCATTCAGCTCGTCTGCGGTTTCGTTCAGATATCTTTTACGTAGTATAGTTTCACAAAACTAAAGTCAGACAATTCTGTTTTTGCTTCAAATTTCGAAAAATTATACATTTCTAATTTCGATTAAAAACATGCTGCATGTACACTACATCTTTGTTAGGATGATGATTAATATGCAGTGGTTGCCTCTAATTTTAAATGGAAAGAGTGCAGACAAAGCCTTAGTTTGTTTATATGTAACTTATTTGATTTGGAGTTTGTTTTAAGATTTCAATTTAGTTTTGCGATACGTCAATTTCAGAAAGAAACGTGCAGCAATAGCCTAATAAAAGGACACCTTCTCATTTACTGTATAATGTCTTCAGTCCTTTAGAGCTGCTTAACAACAGAACTTAAACTATTGTCTCCATAATCAAAGATTAATGTATAATCTGTTGCACCTTCACATATTACTATGTATAGATGTGTACATAATGTAGAATGTGTACATACGGTGTATAATGTGTATTGATAACTAAGTATGTCTTTAAAGTACATTGTGTGTACTGAGTATATGTATGTGTTGTGATGTGACAATAAAAGTGATTTGATAGCGGAGTTCTCATAATTGATTCTGCTATTTTCCAGTTCATCTCTGTGAAGAAACCTTTGAACCTTTGTTGTATAGAAATACAGACGACTTGACTATTTTGCAAATAAAAGTGTCTGATAATATGTCCGTTACCGAGATAAAGCGATGTATTGGTCTGGTCATGTGATCTCAAAATGGCAGCCTCTATGAAGGGGTCCACGCTTATGTAGAATAAGACTGGCGAGTTTATAATGATAAACAGACTAGCTAGCCAAGGGTATTTTTTTTGGGCTGTAAAACTTTAAAGGTGCATTTGTTTTTCCCACTTAAAGACTAAAAAAACAACAACTTCAAAGTCATCCACTTTTACAGACATCAGAAAGCGTGCCTGATAACCGCAGGACCTCCTTTATGAGGAAACACAACTGAACCGTGAAAGGATTGGCCTGAATAGGAACGTGACTGCTTCCTTACCTTAAAAACCTAGTCATTGTATTTCCATTGGCAAACAAATCCGCTCGGTGCATTGTAAAATATTAAATACTCCATCATACAGAAAGGACACCCAGCAGTTAAACTAGTTTCAACATAAAGCGTGAACAGATGCGACCCATTAGTTTTCCCAGATTTCCTCATTCGTGCAGATGTTTTCAAAGCGCAGGTGCACTTTAAAGAATCCAGAGACACTCGAGTCTCTTTAGATCAGCGGACAAAACGTGCTCAAAACAGACCAATGCCAAAGCTGCAGACTGCATTATCAACCCACAACACTGACTAGTTAACCCAAAAATTCAAACTCCTCAGAGTTCACAGGAGGAGGAAAGTCGTACGGGTTTGCAACACGATGGCGAGATCTTCCTTTAACTGCGCATCTACACCAATGACCTTGGATGATGTGTTTGGAAAGGCTATGAACCTTTCTTGTTACAAATAACCAGCAAAGCACTTCTTCAAGAGGGAAGTGAAACATTCTAGTCTGATAAAATCATTTGACCTTGACAGCACAAAAAACAAACAAATGGATATTTTGAAGAACGTGCGAGCAAGCGGGGACTAGCAACTGCTTGGTGTACTACTACTTCAAATATTTAATTACATTTATTTTGTATTTTTTGTCATGATGTGTGAACAATGAACAAAGTCATGTGGTACATCCTATAAAATAAAATACCACAAAATACTAATACAATAACATTTTTAAATATGATAATTTTTGCTTTTAATAACAGTTTTCAGGTTGAAACAAAATATATTTATGAATATTTGTACTTCTTGTTACACACACATACATATATATATATATACACACACACATATATATATATATATGTCAGTGTAACGAGAGGTAAAAATGACCTTTTACTTGAAAAATATATTTTGAAATATTTATTGAAATTAACAATTAATATGTTTCCACACATTATTTAAATTTGTCTTGAATTCAAGTGAATACAAAAACCTTTTTTTATGAAAATGAGTATTTCATACTTGATTTTTAAATGACTATAAATATATTAGTTTTTTATTAAAGACACTCTAATCCAGAGTGTATTTTCATGCATATTATATATAATAACTTTAACATCAAACTACTGGAATCAAGTTTCTTGTGCAGTATCGCACTTTCCAGAAATGCAAAATCTGTGTCATAAGTGCACATCTGATGCTTTAAATAATGCATGTATGGGCAGCTCACTAGGTTTGGATCTGATTGATTTAGACACACATAAAGCCTCTCCATAAGATGCTTCTCTTTGGGATCAAGTGCAGGATGAAGTGAGAGAAGGAACAAAACAAGGCAGCGCTGCTTGATTGTTGTTTATAGGCAGCGTGGTTAAATATATCCCGACTCTGTCATTACGGCCACCACATGATGACAGAGCTCTTTGTCGTTTGCTGGGATTTGTGTGCAGTGCAACTTACACTGCTCATTTTGCAGTTAAACTCCCATAACTCGGTAAAGCACAGCCCCAAATCACATTGTCAACAGTAAAAGTTTTCTCCTTTCTCAGGCTCAAGACAATTCAGTACGGCTTGAGTTTCAGGTCCATTTTAAATGCAGCTCTAAAGCAAAATATATTCAACAACATCTAAGAGAAATATTCATCGCTCAATAGGAGATAAGCTTGCGCTAAAAACACTCAGGTCTGAGCCAGAGAAAAGCAATACAGACTGAATTTGATCTTTCATGCCGCTATTTAGGTCATTTCCTCAAAGCAAAGTTGACAAAACTGTAGTTACACATTATTTATAATTCTGATGATTTTCTAGGAAAAGTGTTCATTCAGAAAGAGAAAATGTTGATTCATTTTCTCTGGAAAGAATTACATGGGCAGAAGTTTTGTGATTATGTTCTGCTCAGCTCATTTAATTGCTGATAGCTGTTTTTCTTCATTTTATTATTTAAAAAGGTGCTGCATGTAGGATTGACAGTGCAATTTTTGACAGTGCAACGGCCCCTGCCTCAGACTTGACGCACACGCAGGTTGCCAGATTAACGACACCAACAGAAACGAGCGCACATGGTGATCAATAAAATGCCATACGCTGTGCTTTCCGCCGAAATACAATTGGGTAAATTTGCAGTGGACGGGTTTCACAAACCATAACAAACACAGACATTCCGGCCCGGAACGCACATTTCCAAAGGAGAATAACTGACTGTGGCATTGTTTTTCAGATAAACAAGTGTTAACTTAGCATGTTTCTTAAATATCTGCAAACATATGTTACTTTTATGCTTTAGTAGAGTCAAAGTCCTACAAATAGCACCTTTAAAATCCCCTTTTTATTATGATAGCTATCAGTAAGCGAAGTGGGAGAGAGATGGGGGATGGTATCATTAAAGGTCCACGATTTGGGATTCGAACTCGAGACACTCATAGCACAGCAGTGCTGTATATCGGCCCACTGGCCACAAGGCTATCGGCGCCGACGTTTTTCTCCTAAAAGATCTAATCGCATATTTTTGTGTGAGACCAAATTTGCAGCTGAAAGATCAACTTGTTTGTTCTTATAGCGTGCCTTTGATTGTTTTTCATAAGGATGCATGATGTATCTGTACCATAGTTCAATTTTTTTTTGCTTTATGGATGCTTAATTTCCATATTTTTACATATAAATTACATTAGCTGTCACACCCTCACTTAAACATTTAAAACACGTATTTTGTATGCAAATCTCAAGATGAATATTCATTTTCATTCTGCATATTATAATGCTGGGATGCCTGAGTTTACTTGTAGGACATAACATTTATTATTGTGTGTGTGTGTTTTATTCAGACAAATTACTAGCAAAATTTTGCAATTGGCAATATGTATATATGTTTGTTTGTTAATCTGTCATTATGTGAAAATTATCAGCCAAAATTTGTATATTGCTAAAACTAAAAAGTTCAAAAGTTTGGGTTTAGTAAGACTGTGTTGTTTTGGTTGAGAAAGAGATGTGCTTCATTAAGCTGCTTAAAAATTAATGGCATTCATAATGTTACAAAAGGTTTCTATTTCAAACAAATGCTGTTCCTTTGAAATTTCTATTCATAAACCAAGCATAAAATAAATATGTTTAAAAAAAAATCATGTTTCCACAAAAAAATAAAAATTAAGCACCATTGATAATCAGCTAATTATTATGATTTCTGGAGGATCATGTGACACTGAAGACGGGATTAATGATGCTGAAACTACAAATTTGATCACAGAAATAAATTACATTATACAAAATATTTAAATAGTCATACAAATTTATATTACAATTTTGCTAAACAAAATGCAGCTTTGGTGAGCAGAAGTGATTTCAAAAATATTTACCTAACCCAAAAATCTTTGACCAGTAGGCTACCCCTAAAAAAGTTATCCAGATCATCTTCTATATGAGAATCTGTAGTTTTGCACATCTCTAGCTTAAACCAGCCTAAGGTGGTTAGCAGCAGGTGTCCAATCCTGGCCAAGCTGGTCTGTTTGTTGCTTTTAGAGAGGCTTTGGGCATTTGTCATTTTGGGAGACCAGCTGGTCGACCAGATAAAGCAGATAACAGCAGCTTGGCCCGGCTGGGAGACCAACTAAACCAGCTAAGACCAGCAAATCCCAAATCATAAGAGCAATGATAACAGCGATGCCTGCCTTGGCAAACACTTGTGTAAGACAGTACACAATATACCACGATCTCATCTCAAGAGAGAGGTGAAAAACTCAGAGGGGCGGTTCTGGGTGGGACGGTTGTTTTTCTTTCCGCCAGAAAGGCTTTCAAAGGGTCAGGAAGAGGGGTATGAAGAAAATCACCTGAGGGTCACGGGGCACGAGAAACAAAAGCCATGTGAACTCATCTTTCAAAGGCCCCCGGCACCGCCGACTGACAGACATCCAAACACAGAGAACAATGATGCTTTCAAAACATTTCACTTTCATCCTTCATCGCCATCAAAGAGACAGCAGACGCACAGAGAGATATTCTTGTTCCATTTCACAGGAACTAGTCTTGTTAGTTCATTTGTACAGCATGAAAACCAAGTGTCATGACAATTTCAGAACGTATTGTACAGATGTTACTGAATCGTAGCCAGCGGATCTTCAGCATGAATGAGGCTTTGTTAGGCTTCAGGAGCGGAGGCGATGATAATAAAGCAGGTTTGTGTAAATGACAGCACTGGGTGGGTTCCAGACAGGGAATCATTCCTCAGGGCAACACAGGTCAACACGGAAACACGAATTTCAGGATTGTTCAAGCAACTAGTAATAACTGGTATTCAACAAGCAATTACATACTCTGCGATATACAGAAGAGCGATTATAATACATGTGCATTGGGCCCAAAAACTTAAACTGGAGTCATATTTAAAAATATATATAAAACCAAGTGGCATTTATTTGAAAGATATATAGTACAAGCACGTTTAAAAGAAAACACTTCACAGTAAGATGTGTGTTGGTTTTAAATAATAATACAAAAATCATAAAAAATAAAACCCTGCACTTCCTTCAAAATATGATAAAGGCAATTTAGTAGCCAGGACGTTGTGCAAAGATTGAATTCCAAAGTACATGTGTGCTTTGTTAATAAAAAAAAAATATGTCAAATATATTAAATTTTTACATCAGAAAACTCACTCTAAAAATGTCTTATAAAAATAATTATTAGTTCATTCTGAACAAAGCATTCAACAAGATCTCGCAGGAAAATGTGATGTTAAAAATTGATATATTAAGCTTCATTTAATAAATAAATAAGAATGATATATATAGAGATATACATGGGCACATTTAAATTCAATCTTTGCAATATATATATATATATATATATGTGTGTGTGTGTGTGTGTGTGTGTGTGTGTGTAAAGATTGAATTTAAATGTGCTCATATACTAGAACTATGTATACAATAAAACACTATATTTTATGAATTGATTCATTAATTTTAAAGCATCAGAATACATGAGTTTAATAAAATGGTTCTGAAAAAAATAGTTATTAGTTAATTCTGAATGATCTCACAGTAAAATTATTTACTAGATTTAAAAATACTTTAATAGAAACTCACAAAAGTGATATATATCACTTAATTCAGTGAATTATAAAAAATATCTATAATTTGTATAAAAAAAGTAAGTCTGAATTCCGTCACCTCACGTCAAAAACCTACACCCCCCCCCCCCCCTCTTAGTGCAACAGGGGCAGACTGTATAACATACCACAAGCTTGTACGGGTGAAATACAAATTGTAGTGTACACATTTTAGTTAAATTGTTTTGGCAGAATTAATTTTTATATTGCCATATATTCTGTATCTAATGCATTGAAATTCATACATTTTGGAGGCAACAATTGGACCTGCACTAATAAAACAGAGGAAAAAATCCTGTAAAAATGCTAAACTACCATAATTTCTCATTCAAAGATCCATTAAACACAAAAACTCTCCAGAGAAGCACATTCAAGTGTTTTACAGCACACTTGTTCAATTCATCTATTCTCCCTGAAGAGCACCTGACTAAATCACATCACCACAGTATCACAAAAATGCACTAATTACCACAAACAAGCACACTTAAAGAGGAGTAAAAAAATGGAACAGAACAATTCAAAATCAAGGTTAATTTTTTCAAACGGTCTTGCAAATCCAACTTTTTTACACCCCACAAGTTTGCATGAACTCCAAGACTTTAAAAACGAAGCCCTGTATGCCAATAAAAACAGGTTACTCACCTAAAACGCTATCTTTAGAAAGGACAAGACTCGTCTGAGCGCGAGAGCCAGTCGAAGGCACCTGATTCGGTACATGAGAGTCCGTGTGAAACGTTAGGAGGGGCCGCGGAGAGCCTCTGAAGAGGGGCCGCCATTCCGTTACCCGGGAAACCGATGCTCTTTCAAAGCGGCCGACCAATGGCGAGGAGCCTTGATTGTGCTGGGACAAGAGTCACATGACCAGGGTTTGAGCAGTACACAGAAACTGATGAGTGGGGCTGGGGTGGGCAGGAGGAATGGACGCTTGAAAGAGTCACAAAAGAAATCAAACGGCAAGCGATCCCAGCATGTTGAGGCACCAACGTTATGCTTGTTTAGGGGCCGCTGACCTTTAACAATCACTGAGAATCTGTAAAAACATTACTTTTCTACTAACCAGACGTTAAAAATGCACTTTAGGATCATAAAGGTGTAGAAAATCATACATTCCTCAATCATAACTGAATCCCAAAACTTTAAGTAAACACAATAGTTCCATATTATGCACATATTCCTCCAACTATTAAACTGATCTTGTTGAGTTTGATATGTTTTTTCATCAGGTTCATCGTGTTAAGTGCCCAACAAACACCGCACCGACTCTGATGTAATCATGGAGCAACTCCAGTGAACACTCAAACGAAGTTGTCAGTTTGAGAAAAGGTTTTTCTTGATTGATCTGTGACTGGAATGCTAATAACTTGGAAGCAAAACGAGCAATCTTGAAGATTTCGAGCAGGACAGGACAGATAGATTCAGACTGGTAATATCGATTTAAACCAAGGGGATTTACATAAAACAAAAACAAACGGCAAAGCTCTATTATAGTTAAATCTGTAATAATTCACCCAAAAATAAATATTCAGTGCTTTAATACTGAATTTCACTTTGTTCCAAATCTGTATGACTTTATGTGCTTTAAAGGCTCACACTTTTTGCAAAACATTACACACATTGTTTTGTAAGACACTAAACACACTTCTCACTTCTCAACATTAGACAGAAATCTAACATGTTGTCACTTCTTTGTCATTTTACGGTACTGCTTTCCAAACACGGCCATCGGGTGTGCAGACACTTAACGGTAAACTCAACAATCAAAGGGTAAGCACTATAAAAAGGCAACAGGTGAATTTTTGTCTTGCAGTGATGCAGGAAGAGGAATAAGGAGAAACCTCTTTGGCCACAGAGCTATTTTGAATGTCCCGGGTCAACGTGGTGGTATCATCACAATATATGCTGCAATCATGCAACATGGGGTCCTACATGGGGGCATGCCAAAATAGCTCCTTACAACACTGACCACATACTCACATTTTTAGACAGACTAAGTATTGGACAGACTAGGTATTAGCCTAATGCAACCAGAAACTGGTGTTTTTTTTGTTTATGTACTATATTGTATTTAGAATATGTTCTGATTTTCAGAAAGATAGAAATGTTACAAGTGTTTAAGATTGAGCACAGCAGTGTGTAAGTGGTTCAAAATTAGCCTTGTTTTTAAAATCGTGCCTAAGAAATTGTAAAAAACTGTAAGATAACACATTCAAATAATATGGTGAGAACAATTTTCAATATCAATCAGCAAAACAAGCTGTTTTGTACGGCTAAAAATAGCAGGATGCAGATGAGACCGGAAGCTAGACACATTAAAGTTACAGATGGCCGCGTTCGCTCTTACGGGAGGAAAAAGGTGGATGTTTCCGCACATTGGTTGCACCACATGACTGTAATTTGACAACAAAACAACAACAAACCTGCTTCACTGCTTATTTTCCAAAATTATAATAGGTTCTAAACTGCTTAGGGGTCTTTCACACAGAACACCTTTTTGCATTTAAAAATGTAGGACAGCTGATTGGAGAAAAACACATTCAACTTTTCATTTGAGTGCCGCAAGTTCACCGGTCAAAGACCTCCATCTAAAGCATTTACACTGAAAACATTTTACAAAGATATTTCAAAAGTTGAACTCATGTGCAAATATACTGCTAAAGACGTGAAACGTGTGTGCGGTGGTTAAAGAAATCCATCGCCGAGTGCATATTTACGTGGAAAAGCCACGAGGTGGAACACAAAACCATAATCTGTGTGAATGGGTTATTAGTCCAAGAAATTAATCCTTTTAATAAAACACCTTTTACTAATTATTATACTATTCATCACCCTGACATTTTACTTTATGCTTCGATAAACATCTAAATGGATTTTAATTTAGGAATTGAAACATTATCTTTGTAGAAGAGGTTATGGATTTATTTTTATGTATTTTTGAATGAATTAAGGATATTGTGAACATTTTGAAAACTATTTTCTGTTTCATAGAAGAAAATCACCTATTTTTGGAGTTACATAATGGTAAATTGTGAAAGAATTATTATTTTTGTGTGAATCATTCCTTTAATGGTATTGATTTTGTAAAAAAAAAACACAAAAAAACCCCGGTACAAATACCAAAGACTCCTCATTTCCTTTTATGAAGCTCTGTAAACCGAAACTGACTTGATAAGGCAATGGTATCTCTTCAAATTATTTTGCAATGATCATTATTTCAAATCAAATCAAATCACTTTTATTGTCACATCACAAGTGCCTTGGTGAGTGAAATTCTTATGAGCGTGCTCCAGACAGTGCAGAAAAACAACAGACAATTTACATATGGACAGACAGTGCAAAAAAGCAACAGCAATTTACATATGGACAGTACATATTTACAGACTGTACAGAAGACAATGTGCAAAATACACATACATATACTCAGTACACTTAGTGTACTATAAAGACATACTCAATTATCAACGACACATTATACACCGTATGGGCACATCTACATTATGTACAGTATCTATACATAATGTAGTCTATACATAGTAATAATGTGAGGTGCAACAGATTATAAATTAACAGCAGATTGGTTGAGCAGCAGATAGATGTGCAAAGGTGCAACAGATTATTCATATGCAGTGTCATGGATGTGCATTGTATGGTGTCCAGTGATAGCAGATAGGTTGTGTTAGTGCAGTGTGTGCGTGTAGTCCAGTTGAACTGTGTTAAAGTGCAGTGCATGGCATGTTGTGTGAGTGGGAGTGTGTTGTAGGTGAGTTATTTGTGACTGTTCATTAGCCTGATAGCCTGAGGGAAAAAGTTTGCTCGTTCCAAACTTCCTCAGCTGTCTCAGGAAGAAGAGACGCTGATGTGCCTTCTTCAGCACTGCATCTGTGTGAGCAGACCATGTGAGATCCTCAGTGATGTGAACGCCGAGGAACTTAAAGCTGCTCACCCGCTCCACAGGTGTCTTGTCGATGGTGATGGGTGTGTGTTCTCTGCTCTGTCTCCTGTAATCCACCACCAACTCCTTGGTCTTGTCGATGTTGAGTGAGAGGTGGTTCTCCTGACACCATTTAGTCAGGGTACTCACCTCCTCTCTGTAGGCCGTCTCATCGTTGTCGGTGATCAGGCCTATCACCGTTGTGTCATCAGCAAATTTGACGATGACATTGGAGCTGTGTGTTGCTGTACAGTCGTGTGTGTACAGGGAGTACAGGAGTGGGCTGAGGACGCAGCCTTGAGGAGCACCAGTGTTGAAGATCAGGGGAGATGATGTGTTGTTGCCCATTCTGACCACCCGAAGTCCAGAATCCAGCTGCACAGAGATCTGTTCAGTCCTAGAGTCTGGAGCTTCGCAACCAGTGTGGCAGGCACTATAGTGTTAAATGCTGAACTATAATCCACGAACAGCATCCTCACATAGGTGTTCTTATTTTCCAGGTGGGAGAGAGCAGTGTGCAGGGTGAAGGCAATAGCATCGTCTGTGGAACGGTTACTGCGGTATGCAAATTGTAGTGGGTCCAGTGAAGCAGGCAGCACAGAGCAGATGTGTTCTCTGACGAGCTTCTCAAAACACTTGCTGAAGATGGGTGTCAGAGCAACGGGCCTCCAGTCATTCAAGCATGTGATTTTATTTTTCTTTGGTATGGGCACAATGATGGATTTTTTGAAGCATGAGGGAACCACAGACAGAGAGAGGGACAGATTGAAAATATCTGTAAAAACCCCGGCTAGCTGGAAAGCGCATGCTTTGAGCACACGGCCTGGTATACCATCTGGGCCTACGGCTTTACGGATGTTCACCCGTCTGAAGGATCGGGTTACATCCGCGACAGAAAGCGTGAGTGGACTCACCTCTTCTGCGGCAGCCGCGGCAGCTCTCTCTGTGTGGGCGGTGTTATCAGCCTCGAACCGAGCATAAAAGGTGTTGAGCTCGTCCGGTAGAGAGGCGGCAATGTTCACAGTAGCTGGTTTATTCCCTTTAAAGCCTGTGATGTTGTTAATGCCCTGCCACATGCTTCTTGGGTTATTGTTGTTGAAGTGTTCTTCAACTTTGTTTTTATATTGTCGTTTGGCTGCTTTGATGGATCTCCTGAGATCGTAACTGGCTTGTTTCTGATCGTCAGTGTTTCCGGATTTAAAGGCAGATGTCCGCGCTGACAAGGCTGATCGAACATAGCTGTTAATCCACGGTTTTTGGTTGGGGTAGATACGGATTGTTTTGGTCGGAACTACATCGTCTATACACTTCCTGATGAAACACGTGACCGTATCTGAATACGCCTCGTCGTCGTCAGACGCTGCCCGGAACATGTCCCAGTCCACGTGATCAAAACAGTCCTGTAGTATAGTGTCCGATTGGTCCGACCAACAATGGACTGTCCTGAGGGCGGGTGCTTCACGTTTCAGTTTCTGCCTATAAAGCAGGCAGGAGCAGAACGGAAGAGTGATCCGATTTGCCGAAAGGTGGGCGGGGGAGGGACTTGTATGCGTCCCGGAAGAGGGAGTAACAATGGTCGAGTGTACGATCTCCACGCGTGTTGATGGTGACGTGTTGAAAGTATTTTGGAGCTATTGTTCTGAAGTTGGCTTTATTAAAGTCCCCTGTGACAACAAAAGCTGCATCTGGGTGCGCGGTTTCCTGCTCACTTATATTCCTGTACAGTTCCTTGAGTGCCTGGTCTGTGTTGGCTTGGGGGGGGGATATAAACAGCCGTGATTATGATGGCTGTAAATTCCCTCGGTAGCCAGAACGGTCGACACAGAAGCGTATGAAATTCCAGATCAGGGGAGCAGAAGGATTTAATAGAGTGTATGTTCCTTTCATTACACCATGAGTTGTTGATGTAGAAGCAAACACCCCCGCCTCTGCTTTTCCCTTCTTCCGTTCTGTCCGAGCGATGCACGGAGAAGCCCGTGAGCTCGATGGCTGAGTCTGGAAGCATTGCAGACATCCAGGTTTCTGTGAGGCAAATAACACAGCAGTCCCTTGTTTCTCGTTGGTATGAGATGCGCGCCCGGAGTTCACAGAGTTTGTTATCCAGTGACTGAACGTTGGCCAGTAAAATGGTTGGAAGAGGAGATCGGAAAGCACGGCGTCTCAATCTGACGAGAACGCCAGCTCTTTTTCCTCGTTTTCGGCGTCGTCTCCTCGATTTCGCAACCCACACAAAGGGCTCTGATGCGGTGTCTGTGAACAATCCACCGGCATTCAAAAACTCAAAGTCCGGTTTGCGTTGCGCGACGGAGGAACCAATGTTCAAAAGCGTGTCTCTATCGTAGACAGTTATACTAACAACATCTAACACGTAAAACAACAAAAACACAAATAAAACATACGAAAAACTGCAAAGTTTTCCCGGAGCACGCAACACGGCTGCCATCCTCGGCGCCATCTTGTTATTTCCTTCTAAACTAAACTTTTTAATGCTGTAATCAAAGATTGTGTTTCAGAAGTTTAAAGGGTAATTACCGACATATTTCTTTCATGGGAAACATAAAGTGGATGCACAAGTCAGGAGGAATAAGCCTGCGTGCGTGTGTTGTGTGTGTGTGTGTGCGTGTCTGTGTGTGAGTATGTGTGTAAGAGTGTGTGTGCGCGTGTGTGTGAGAGAGTGTGAGATTGTGGGTGTGCGTGTGTGTGTAAGAGAGTGTGTGTGTGCGAGAGAGTGTGTGTGTGTGCGTGTAAGGGAGTATGTGAGTGTGTGTGTGTGTGTGTGTGAGAGTATGTGTATATGTGTGTGTGCGTGTGTGTGTGTGTGTGTGTGTGTGTGTGTGTGTGTGTGTGAGAGTGTGTGCGCGTGTGTGTGTGAGAGTGTGTGTGCGCGTGTGTGTGAGAGTGTGGGTGTGTGTAAGAGAGTGTGTGTGAGAGTGTGTGTGTGTGCGTGTGTGTGTGTAAGAGACTGTGTGTGAGAGTTTGTGTGTGTGTGTGTGTAAGAGACTGTGTGTGTGTGTATAAGAGAGAGTGTGTGTGTCCGTGTGAGAGTGTGTGTGTGAGAGTGTGTGTGTGCGCGTGTGTGTGAGAGTGTGGGTGTGTGTAAGAGAGTGTGTGTGTGTATGTGTGCGTGTGTGTGTAAGAGACTGTGTGTGTGTGCGTGTGTGTGTGTGTGTGAGAGTGTGTGTGTGCGTGTGAGAGTATGTGCGTGTGTGTGTGTGCGCGTGTGAGAGTGTGTTTGTGTGTGGGTGCGTGAGCGTGTGATGTGAAGCGGTGCCCGTGAAGAAGTATGCGCTATCTCCAGCTGGTACATAAGCACTTTTTGTTCTCGATCCATCCAGCAGCTGGACAGATGAGTCACTGTGAAGAGCTTTTGCAGGAGGGAGAGACCGACACTATTTGATTCCCATGACGGCCAAAATCTAGCCCACACCATCCAGAAAGAACACGGTAAATCACGTTTGGGGAGGAGGAAGTACGAGGACACGCGCCACCTGCATCATGGAAAATACGAAACACTGTTATGAATGGAATTGCAAAGAAATATAACAAATTACTTACAGAGATTTGGAGAAACATAGCATTGCATCACTTGTTCACCACTGTGTCCTCTTCAGTAAATGGGTCTGTAATAATCCACACCACTCCAGTCCATCAACTAACATATTGTGAAGATAAAAGCTGTGTTTTTGGAAGAAACAAATCCATCATTAATGTTTTGTTAACCTAGGGCTCGACAATAAGGACTGCCGATGGCCCGGGGACAGTTGACGAATTTGGCACTGGCCCGATTAGTCCACTGCAGCATCGTCACTAAGTTTATCATTTGCACAATTTAAATCAAAATTCAATAATTCAAAGCATTCAAACAAGTTGCGAAAGACAACTACATTCAATACTCGTGCGCTGTCAAAATACTTGTCTTGGAGAGTAACTTTGTAGTTTTAACAATTATTAATCTATATTTAATTTAATGTAGTACAGATGCACCTACAGGTCGACTGAATGTTTTTGTGTGATTTCAACCGATTCCTATTCAGAGCACACACAAACTGCACTGCAATCATTTTTCAAACTTTGTGTGGTAGTATTGTGAAACATGGCGTTTTATTTTTATCTTGCCTTAGTATGATGCATTTAAAGTAGTGTTAATAAGCGCTGTGCTGCTTTGTTTATAGCGGTAACTAAGGGGTATTATTGCTGTTCCATAAGCGCCACCTGCTGGTAGAGACTGAACTAGCATGTTCATTCAGCCTGTTTCTCCTAAAGCAGGAGTGAGGAACGCAGAGTTTAGCTCGAACCCTAATCAAACACACCTGAAGCAGCTAATCAAGGTCTTCAGGATACAGGTAACTCTGCAGGATTGTGGCCCTCCAGGATCAATGCTCCCCACCCCGGTCCTAAAGCATGCTTTCATTTATATCTTTAGTTGTGCTATTGTTAGTTATTTGTTCTTATTTGCTGACTGTTCACTTGTCTTTAATAATATTTACATTTTATATTTGTTAAGATTTTGGTGTGGTATTGAAATTAGAATCGAGAAATGAACATTTAATTGGTATCTAAAAGTTTGGTGTCATAAGATTATTTATTAGAATAAAAGATAATATGGGTGTAAAACAATCATAACAGCAGCTATTTTATTTTATTTTTTGTGGCAGGGCAGGTCCATAATCCATAATAACACTTCCTCCGGTGAAAACGTCCATCCCCGGCTGTCCTCTCGCATCAAAATCCACCCACATATTTGTTTAGAGATGTTTTGGCTTGTAAACAGTGCTTTATTTCTCGCCTGGTTCAGAGGAGATTACTTTTTAACTAAAGAGAGCAATTCTATGAATTATGGACTTGTATTTTGGCCAGAAGCAATGGTTTGAAGTTAAAACATCGTAATGATAGATTTGTTTCCAACAAACACGAAGCTTTTGGCTTCTCGAGGTGTTAACTGTTGGACTGGAGTCGTGTGGATTATTGTGATGTTTTATCAGCTGTTTGGACTCTTATTCTGACGGCACCCATTCACTGCAGATTATCCATTGGTGAGCAAGTGATGCAATGCTACATTTCTCCAAATCTGATGAAGAAATAAACTCTTTTACATCTTGGATGGACTTAAGGTGAATACAATTTCAGGAAATTCTAATTTTTGTATGAACTATTCCTTCAAAGATGCACTCATGGGACTGCCACATTAGCATAATTTCAGCAACATTTCAGTTAATTGTAGATGTTCAGTGTAAGCGAATCGATGTATGAAGCACAGCTTACAGAGAATTCACTTGTCTCATGACCAAATAAACCCATTGCAAAATCTTTTGCCCTCACTCAAAATTCCTGATTTCTATTGAAACGACTGGTTTTGTCTTTTGATCTTAACCATTTTCATCAGATTGGGTAAATATGACCACAGCTTAAGGCTATGTTTAGAATAGCGTATTAATTGTAGCATTTCTGCAGTATGCATACTGTACACAGTATGCGAATGTCCTGTATACACCTTTATGTGTAATATACAACACACAGCATGGAATTAAATATCCCACAATGCAGTGCACTAAAAGTGCATGACAACAGAAAACACAAGTAATTCTAGCCACAGTTGTTTTGCTTTGAAAATCTCTTGCTTTGGCTAAATATTTGAGACTGTAAGCTTACATTTTTACTCAAAAATAAAATAATAAATAAGAATGAATGAATGAATGTCTGGCCTACAAAAAAAATGCTTATAAAATACTCATATTATTAATAAATATTGGATTCAATGTTTTGATCAACGTGTTTTCTTTCAGTTAGCACGGGTCTTAATTTCTTTTGTAAACTGACTGATCGTAGGCCTCGATGATCTGAGTTTATGCACCTCTGTTTTTGAGTAAATACTGCTAAAATGACAAACTATTTATTTAAATTCAAAAACTAAAAAAGAAAATACAAAACTTGTGGTAATTAAAAGAAAACAAGATGATAACAACTAGGCTACAATAAAATGTTGTTTATATTAGGACAATTATCTCGAAGTCTCTACTGACATCTATTGGTGTGGATGCATCATCACGAAAAAGTAAAGTTTTCAATGAACTACTGTCAAAACAAGCTAAGTTTGCAACAGTATGCATCTAAAACACAAGTGTTAAAGAGATAAAGGCACTAGCATCCAGCTGGTGACCAGCACAAGGGACTAAACCAGCTTTTCTCTAGACCACAGATACTATTTAAGACTTCATCTTACCTGAGTGTACAAACGTGTCAAATTACTATTCAATCAGTCTTTCAAAGAAGTCATTTCTACATCAATCACTTGCCATATATGTAAATAATGGCTGCACATCTGACATGACATAAAGCATCACATCCCAGCTCCAGCAAGACTCTGCTATCATCAGCACACATGAGCTGGAGGACAGTGATGGCCATCTGAATGACAGATCAGACATGAACTCGGTTATTCTGGTAATAGGCATATTTTTGCTCATGGGTGCATCATGGGATGCAAGCGTCTACACTTATAGTCAGTTGCATAATAAAAATAATGCATTAAGACTGAGGATGGTGAGCAGAATATGGTTTATAGGCCTATGGGTAATACAGAATCAATCAACGTATGGTTTTAATTTAGAAACAAATTAGTAAAAACAAAAATTACTTTGCATGCAATGCATTTTTGTTGGTTGTTTGTTTGTTTGTTTATTCTAATAATTGGTGTCCAGTAGAATTGAGTGAATGTATGAAGTGGATGTTCAGTTTCTCAGCAGGTGTTCATTCATTATTTAACTAGCGTCCGACTGACGACACGCGTTTAGCTGTGGATTTATAGACATACAAAGTTAATTAATCGATTATATCAGCTTAAAAACGTGCATACACACTTACCACTGACGCGCTGCCTTCCTTCGCACTTTTTCGACGCTATTTCGTCCGTGTTTGTACTCTGAACAAGCGACACGACGCCACAAACTCAGAGATCTCCCATAACAACCACCGCTGAGCGTGAACGCGACGCGCGACTGAGAGAAGCGTGACGTCGACGCCAGTTGACCAATCAAAGACTTAGCTTACGCGTGCGTCGCGTCGACATCGGTGTCGCGTGCGTTGCCGTAGTCGATCTTTTTAAAGGCGAACTAAGCCGCTAAAATCATTTATTTCCCACCCTGACCCCACAATTGTGTTGATCTAGTCGGAATTATTTTAAATGTCACAGATTGTATTGAAATATGTGTTGTGTACTGTGGGAAAGTCAAGGTGTGCGAATGAAGATCAATCCGCAGTTCTCAAGCTAAGTGTGGCATTTATTATAATAAATTGTTTATGTCTGTTTGGTGTAACTTTAAAATATAGAAGTTCAAATTAATTCATGTTCTGTTTATTGGTAAAAAAAGGTGAAATCTGTTAACAATAAATTAAAATTACAAAGATATAGAATGTATTTTTGTTTATAGTGTTTATTGTAGTAAAAACAATAAGAATAAGGATAATAAATATGATATATAAACAGCAGAGGAAGTTTAGCGTTCCGAAACAGTATCTTTTATAGAGCAATATGATACATTGATCTCAAAATGTGTCAAAATATCAAGAAAATTTGCTTCATGCCATGACTCCTCTACACTATAACTTTGCAATCAACAGAAAAATTATATTATATATATTTGTAAGCAGGCCTAAGACCCGACAAAGCCTTTGCCATGACGTCACTCATATTTTAATGTTGATATAAGGCATCTCTTGCCAATCTCAGTCTTTTGAAACTGTTTTAAAGACTAAAGGATTTAATTGACATTAGTGAACAAACATTAGTCAGCAAGTACTTTCAGTTTTAATCTGTACATATATCTGCTGTAAGAACACAGGCAATGAGCAGCATGCACTCTAAAAATAATGAGTTGGCTCAAAACTCATCACCAAACACCAATGACATATGGGTACATATACCGTCATTTCATACACTTCAAAACTGTTGCAATAGAGGCGGAAATACAATTTTTAAGTACATTAATTTCTTTGTTGCCACAGTTTGGAAGTGCCCTTTTCTCTTCTAAAGAAGGGAGTGTCAGTACTTTTGTCCATATAATGAATGTACAAGTCATTGGTGTTTGGTGATGAGTTTGTGTCTCAAGGTCTGCATTTAAAGTCACACCAGAGGTGTTCAGCTGGGATCAGGACTTGTCTTTCTGCAGACCAGTCAAGTTCTTCCACACTGACTGAATCATCATTTCTCTTTGATCCTTGTCTTATACACAGAGACACTGTCATGTTAGAATATGACCATGCCCTGTACGCATCCTCATCACTGAGTTTTCATGCGCATTAAAATGATAAACCGCAGTTTACTCCCGTCAGGAACCGCCCACTGAAGCTCGTACTTCTGACTGACATATACACATGATAATAAACTTCATATAAACTGGCCAATCATCGATATGAAGTAATAGCAGATCTTGGATCTTTGGGCTTAGCCCCGGATATCCACTCACCCTAGAATCGCCTCTGTTTGTACTCATGGAAATGAGTAAATTCCGAACTGACTCAAATGATTCGCGCTCCGCGGTTTCGATCTGACTCAAATGAATCGCGATTCGCGCTCCGCGGTCCCGAACTGACTCAAATGATTCGCGATTCGCGCTCCGCGGTCCCGAACTGACTCAAATGATTAACGCTCCGCGGTCCCGAGCTGACTCAAATGAATCACGCTCCGCGGTCCCAAACCGACTCAAATGATTCGCGATTCGCGCTCCGCGGTCCCAAACTGACTCAAATGATTCGCGCTCCGCGGTCCCGAGCTGACTCAAATGAATCGCGATTCGCGCACTGCGGTCCCGAACTGACTCAAATTATTCGCGGTCCCGATCTGACTCAAATGATTCGCGCTCCGCGGTCCCGAACTGAATCAAAGAGAAAAATCACTCACTAGTCTTGATTGAAAAACGTTAATACAGTTTCCTTAATAGGAATCAATCTATATAGTGTTTTATTTGTATATTTGTTCATGCAGTTTCTTGAATGCTCTTGCTAAATACACCTATTGTACCTGAAACTAAAACACGGTTTATTTTATTTGTATATTATGTGCATTTGTAATGTGTGTCTTTGTTTTCATTTTTTTATAACAAAGATTAAATAATGACAACGATTTTTATCTTCACCCACTTTGGCCTAAATATCTGCCATCCTTTTTTATATTACCTTAAAAGGCTTTGTCTTTATAATAGGGAAATTAGTTTGGCTGTAATGCTCAAACAGCTTGCAAAATAGAAAAATCAACATGACAAAGAATCATGACAGTGAAAGTTCCCAATCAAATATCTGTTATTACATTAAATACTATACAATTACAGAATAAATCAAACATAGATATCAAATCTAACTACTGTTAAGGTAAAGTTTAGAGCTGAACAACTTTTGTTATTTACATTTCTTAACATTCTTAATTAATTGTATTATTACTACTTTAAATTACTATCATATGCTTACTAAGGCCGCCATTTAATGCAATTTACTGCATCCTTGCTGAATAAAAGTTTTAGTTTTATTATGATTTTTATTTTTTTTAAACCAAACTGCCACAAATTTTTAAATGGTAGTGTACCATTCTTTAGTAGAATATCGGATGTTCCAGATATTCAATTTTTTCTCAATTCAATTTATCTTTATTGACAATTTTTCATCCTCCATTTTACAAATATTGACAAAATAAATCTGGATGTGCAAAAAAAAATCTTCGTACAAAATTCTGTCCAAAATGTATAAAGACAGGGAGAATGTGGAGGTTCTGCAGAGATAAATGCTGCGGTGTTTGTCAGAAGGACTCTGTTATCAGCTCATCTGTGGAGGCGTGTAATAACAATCCTGCACCTGCGTCTGCAAACACTGAATCTGCAGGAGCAGACATGTTCACGATCTGCTGGAGATCCAGTCTGCATCAGTGATCACATGACATCT
>QVTF01021518.1:560000-610477 GCA_003573665.1 Oxygymnocypris stewartii
TACTATTTAAATATTATTAATTGATTAAACAAAAAACCAGAAATATTACTATTATAATATTATACATTTATTATAATTAATAATTATATTATAATTTTTATTGAGACATTTAACAAATGTATTACTGTAATATTTCATTGTAAAAATGTGTATTTATACATATATAAAAATAATAATTACATTTTTACAGTACAACTGTCACATCATAATATTTATGGCTTCATTAATTGTTACATTTTCAAAATCACGCTAAACCACATAGTGAATGTGTTATTATTTCTGTGGTGAATATGAACAGGAGTTTTAGGCGTTTACCGTTGGTCAGATCACTGGTCTCGTGGTTCAGGACGGTGATGTTGGAGCCGGAGGATCCTGGTCTTGATCCGGGGCAGGAGGAGAGAGGTCTGGAGACACTCGTGGGCCGGGCTGAAGCAGGTCTGACAGAGCTCTCTTCTGATGGAGAGACTGGTTCTTAAACACATGGAGTGCTGCTGACAGCGTCTTCAGAAGCTGCTGCTTGTCTTTACCTGCGAGCTGCAGGCCGTCACTGACCGAAGCGTCTTTGATGGAGTCTCTGAGAAGAGTCCAGTCCTGCAGTGAAGCTCTGCAGCGTTGAGGTTTGTCCTCTTCAGCAGGAACGTCATCGAGGAAGATCAGCTGAGGGATCAGCTCACGCACCGCAGACCGGAAGCTGGAGTCTGAGACCTGCAGCACAAAACACATGTCAGCAATCTGTCTGGAATACGAGTGAATTCTGCAAACCAAATGTACCTCAGAGGCTCCTGGAGCGGGACGGGTGCACACAGGGTTTCCTTCCAGTGAAAGTGTCCTGAGCTTCACACAACAACCCAAATACCACAACTGAGCCAGATCTTCAACCTCGTTCTCCTCCAGATCCAGCAGCTCCAGATCCTCCAGCAAACTGACCGGACTCAGATCTGAGATGCTGTTGAAGGCCACATACAGCTCCTGAGAAAAAACCAGGAACATTTATGACTCATTCACTTCATTCAGTGGCTTAAAAAATAAACATTTACTAGTTCATGATAAAGTAATAGTGTAGTTTGTTTGATTTTAAAATGCCTTTTTAATCAGTTCAGTCTCTAAGCCTTTGCCTCTGAATGTTGTTGGATACCTTTAAGGAGGAAAGAGCAGAAATCCCCTCCAGGTCGGTCAGACCACATCGAGCCAGACATAAGACCTGCAGGTTAAAAAGACCGGTTCCCAGATCCCTGAGGAAACACGGAGAATAATAAGCTTTATCTGATTCACTTCCTCTGGCTATATTATTATATCTCCATGCATGTGTATCTTCTGTGAAAGTTATGTGTTCTATATTATTTTATAAATTATATTTGTTTGGTTTTTGAAAATGAGGCCTGTAACACAAGCTGTCTACTTTGGCTTTTATTTGTATGGACTACATTTATGGAGGTTTTTTGTTGTTGTCATTTTGAATCTTGGGGTGAATCCCATTTCTCTGTCTTTGATATCAAAGTACCCATCCACTCTTATTGTACAGAATAGAGTAGCATTCATAATCTGCAAAATATCTCCTGTTGTATTCCACAAAAGAATGTCACACAAGGTTTGAGTAAATGATAACATATTTTCATTTTTGAGAGAACTGTTCCTTTATGGATGTAACAAATGATGGTTTTTACCGCACAGATGAGATCAAACTGTTGCTCATTTTCAGCTGTGTAAGTTTGGGCAAATATATTCCTGTGAGACAAGATGACAGAAACACAAATATTCATCAGATTTGACAGATGTGTTGTATTTATTACTCTCTCAGTCATAATCCAAACTACATCACAGTCACTTAAAACAAATATACTGTTTCTCACTTCGTGAAAGTCAAGGTTTTATGACAAGCAAACATTTGGCTCAACAAAATTCGTATTATCAAAACATAAAATAATGAATAAGCAGTTATTGTAAGAAATCTGACCGAAGTTGTCCAGAGTTTGCTGTCGCGTGTCAACACACATCTCCAGTGACGTCACGTCTTGTAAATCATCTGATCCAGAAATTATTTTCTGAAAAAAAACATTTAGTCTAAACCTCATTTTTTTCACTTCTGTTGCTCTTTATTTCAGAAATATTAAATGTTTTCTGCACATGTTTGATGTTTATTCTCGTCGACCTCGTACCAGTTTGTGAGGTGACAGACTCTGATCGAGATCTTCTTCAGGATCAGCAGCAGGTTTGGGGTTTATTAATAAACCAGATCCACTGAACTCAGCCACACTGGACAGAGCTGAGCCTGGTCTCCTCTTTATCGACATCTCTAACCTTTATTGTATCTGCCCTGAATACACATCTATGTGTTGTTCAACAGCAGTGCCTGCAACAGCTTTAGAGGGGGACAAATATATTTAAATTGTAACTGGTCTATATTTACTTCTTATCTTCCTAAAGTGTCATTCTCTTACCTGTGTATGTAAATGTCTTTACCTGTTCTGAGGGTAAATACGCGTTTCACTTCTGCCTCACGTCGGGCGAGTTTGCTTAGCAACGGAACCCACTTCCTGGATACGGGACTCACTGGGATTTGTAGTTCATTAAAATACAAGATTCTGCTGAAAGTAAAGTTGTAATAAATGTTTTTAAATGCCCATACCAAACAACAATTATTGATTAATTAGCCAATTTTATTGCTAAATATTAGAAATAGGATGATCATTCTAAAAAGGCTGAAAACATGCCACACCTGCCAGAATCAATAACGTTACCTACATGATATTTGATAATAATTACGAATTTCGACCGTAGTGAATGTATCGTTCCAGGTTCATGCTTTATATTCGAATACTAGAAAACATGCTGGTTTTCCCCAAGTATAATCGCCAAATACCGCTTACACATTATACAGGATTACAATCTCTTGTAGATTGTAGAGATGGACTGTTTCCCTTTAATTCATTCTGAATGGAATCAGAGAAAAAGCAAAGAAACTCTTTTTACGCAATAGGCCTGGTAATATTTTATTTGTCTGTACAAACATCATTAATGCGCAATTTATATATATTTTTCCCCCCTAGGATATAATAACAATAACAATAACAACAGCAACATTGACTTTATGTAAATAAATGTATAAATATATCGGGTTATATGTTAAATAATAAAGTAATAACATATTTAACCATTTATCTAATAATACAAATTATACTTGAATGGCTCCAACATCTTACCAACAAAGCCCCACTTTCACATGATCATCACCTAATGAAATATCTTACATCACTTAACATCAATTACATTTATATTGACTCCTATTTTCTCATTTTTAACTGTCAGTAACTTTATTCATAAAGTCACATAACAACAGTAATAGTATGTCTAGAGAAAAGACAGACAGACAATTTTGCTATGCAGCTGTGAGATTTTAATATTTGAGGGCACAGATTACACTAATATTGTATTGTAAAGCATTATAACGAATACATGTATTTTTTACCCCCAAAAATCTACATTTTATCATCTGTAAGAATGTAGTCTTTTTTGCTATATAAGGTTTGCTCTCTCTCTCTCTCTCTCTCTCCCTCCACTTGTAACTCATATACATATGTGACATCTCATTTTATCACAAATGTGAAAAAACAAAACGAAACATGAACTAAATGACATGGTCATAATGAAGGCAGGGACTTGATTCTATCAATTGGTTGTTGATTGGATGAAGGCAGCTCTGAATGCAGGCTTGTAATACATTGAAAGGATGGGATGTAAGCAGACTCAATGAATGGAGAAGTCTGAGATATGTCAACAGAAAAGTATGTTGTTTCACGGTTAAATCCATTTATTACATTTTGATTGAACACTACATGGTTAAAAAAAAAATGCATTGATGAGTCATTCACATTAAGATCAATAATGTATGCACCATGTACTGCAAGCAAGCAAGGTTTGGGTGCACCCATGGGCGTAAATTTCATTTAACAATAGGGGGGGACAATAAATATAACATTTCTCATGAGCAATTTTTGAAGGGGACAAATAATACAGTCAAATTGTACTTATAAAGATGTCCCCACAGTGAAAAACTTTGCTTCTATCATTATTATTGTAGCACGGAGACTGCGTCATTATGGTTATTTTCAAAGTTTTTCTCAGGTTCAATGACAAAGCAGATCAGCACATTTAAAACAGCCACAAACCAAGGATAAGAAATAATAAAATCCCTTTTATTTCATCCATGCTGACGATTGTAATGATGCCAGGTTGTTTACCTCAGCTTAGAGCGCTCTGCTCGTGCTGCTTCTCAGAATGTTTGGTCGCTATAGCAACCAGTTGTGGTGGAAAACTGTCGGTCCGAAACAGAGCAGAACCGAACTGAACCGAGCTGGTACCAGTCAGTGGAAAATCTCCATAAGTTGCAGTGCACTATGCAACAAGCTATTGTAAACAAGTTAACGTTAACTAGATAAGTAATATTTTAATCGCTGATATAGCAGATTCTTGGAAAATTACATCGGTAACGTTAATCAGCATTTTTGCCGCAACTAATTTATGAATGAGTCTGCTGCATCAACTACATTAAAGAGAATCGCTTTATTTAAAGTGAATAAAGTACCCTACTTACTGGAGTTCAACATTAACTGAGCCGCAGCCAGACACCTGACTCGTGTGTGGAGTAGGTGAGATGAACTGGGAAAGCAGGCAGTGGGCCAAACCACTGTGAGGAAGGGGAGGGGGAACTCAACTGTTTCTAAAAGCATTTTTTGCGGGGGGTTTTTCTACTTACAAAATTATTTTAGGTATACATACATATATTTTTCACAATATAGAGTGTGATTTTTTATTTTTATTTTGGGGGGGGGGGGACAACCCTCGGATGGGGGGGGGGGGCATGTCCCCTCCGTCCCCCCCGGGATTTACGCCCATGGGTGCACCAACCAACAGTTCAGGGTTTATGTGACACTAAGTTCATGCTTTGTTCCCCAGGTAGATGGTAACAGACTGAATCATCACAATCTGATATGGACACTTTGCCAGTAGCTTTGGTTAGAAAAGCAGAGGTTCTCCATCAATCCTCTTCCACCATTTTTAAGAGCATGTCGACCAATGCTAAAAAAGAAAAAAATATGAATAAGTCAATAAAGTAAATCACTAAAAATAAGACCATAAATGTTGTTTTTCCCCATACGTTTTATATTTCTATCATTAGAAATTACAATTCATGTGTTCTTGGTCACATATTCACATAATTTATTTGCTAAATGTTGTTTATAATGATGTCAGTTTTGTGTTTTTTCAGTAAGAGTAAAGATTAAGTGTAAGATTATGCCTTTATTGGGTTCATTGCAGCCTGCTTGTCGTTTATTGAATTATCCCACCAAAGGTTTATGAAGGTGCAAGACATTTGTTGAACTTTGATTTATTTTTATGGGTCAAGTTGATCATATATCTTAATTTTGAATGTCTCTTATAATTTCCCCTTCCAGTTACTGTTTTTAATAAGCATTTTTTTTCCAGTTTCATTATTTATAGCCATATTTATAGCCATTGTGCATCCGTATCTTTGGTTAAGCATTTAATGTTTTGTTAAAAGTTTGTAAATCTAAATAATAATATATATATAAAAAAGAAAAAGGCGGCACAGGTGATACTACTGGTGTTCCACAAGGCTCTGTATTTGGCCCACTTTTATTCTCAATTTGCAGCAAACACAATCATCTCACACAGATACAAAGCCAAGAACTTTGGCATCACATTGTCAATGGGCCAGTTTTACTTTTTTCTGTTGATTCAGACTAATTGCCATGACCCCAACATAGCACAGAGGAAAGGATGTAACAAGACATTCTGTGTGTTGCTGCACATAGAATGAGGACCACCTAATAACATCTGAAGCATCAATGAAAAGAAAATAGGCCACATTTTTAGCTGTTTGCAAAGTAATTACACGACATGTTACTTTTTAATAAAAGTAAAATTTGTACCTTTTATGCTATGTAATGGGTCAATTTGTGTTTTCACACTGTCAGCTATGCTTGCGCTACAATACGCCATGTGATTATATGACAACCGTATATAGAGTTGTTTTTTCACTAGTTCCAAAAAGTAATCTGCTTGTGTAATGTAATTTGTAAAGCATTACTAATGACAGAAGAATATGTGATGATCCACTTGTGTAATTTAACTTCCACCTGTGTGTTAGGGTCTTACCTCCTGCGTTTGGTCGGAGGAAGGGCTCAAAGGATCGACAGGCATTGATGAGCTCTTTTAGCTTTTTAGGACAGTCTGTTGGAAGCGGCTCCATGACCTTCTCTACACACACTTTTTGGAAGATATGATTGGAGGCTGTACAGTCTAAAAACACAGGCATAGAAAGACTGTGTCATGTATTCAGTTAACATTTAAGTAATATTCAGGGCAAATGCTATAGTAATGCTGATAGTGTTGGTAATACACACCTTTGAAAGGAACATCTCGTGTTGCGATTTCCCACAAGACAATGCCAAAACTAAAAAGATCAAATACAGTCAGTTACCCTTCTTTATTTGAATGAGATATGCGTGTGTGATATTTGAGTTGGACTGCCGTACCTGTAGATCTCACATGCCTTGTCGTAAGGATGGTTGATATCCTGAAGCTGCTGTGGAGAGTTGTAATGGAAAGCACTGCTCCTTTTGGATTTACTCTTCTGAAGAGAAGTTTTGGTTTTTGCCAACTCAAAGCCTCCCAACTTGCGAAACACACAAATGGACATTAAGATGAAACCCCAACAAAAACATTCCCTGGGTTTTAGTAAGTGTCCAGCACATTTCAATTGGTTTTCTTTCATTATCTGTTAGAAAAAATGGATGTCTAACAGAAATATGTACTTATAAAATAAAGAAAGGAATATTTTCTATACACATACACACACACACACACAGCTATTCAAACCAGTCTTTAGAAAGCAAACTAATAATATTATTGCTTTAAATGCCATAAAAGCAGTACAAAATTAAAAAGGTACATCCAGCAGAGTCAGAAATGAACTTTTCCATTAGGAGGCAATATTTGTGGCCTGGAATTGATCACCATACTATGTCTTTAATTGTCAATTAATTAAATTTACCCAATTATTTTAATCAATTTGTGTCTGAATTCAACATGAAAAAAACATGAGCTCATACGGCTGTAATATTATGACAAAAATCATTATTGTAGATTATTGCTCTTCATATTGTATACAACAATTTAACAGACATCCCGCGGTTAAATTGGGATGTTTGAGATTTGGGAACTACAAAAACATGTTGTGGTTGTTTTGGTGGTTAAATGATACTGATATTGTGGAAGTGAATATCAATTACCTTCACTCTATAGCCAGTAGCCACTAGAAAACTACAGCTTCTGATGGAGCCATGCACTTTAAACTTCTCCTCTGACTGATGCAGCCTGTAGAGTGCAAACAATTATTGAGACTGAGATGACAAATAGAACTTCGCTATAGTTTTTATGCAAACATATGAGAATAAATTAACTAGATAAAAAAAGACATGCTTTATGTATGCTTAAAGCTCTAGTACAGGGGTCACCAAACTTGTTTCTGGAGGGCCGGTGTCCTGCAAGGTTTGCTCCAACCCTAATCAAACACACGTGGAGCAGCTAATCAAGGTCTTGCTTGGTATACTTGAAACTTCCCGGCAGGTGTGTTGAGGCAAGGTGGAGCTAAACTCTGCAGGACACCGGCCCTCCAGGACCCCTGCTCTAGGAGGTGTTGGGAGTCAGAATTGTGTCACAGAGGAAGAAGAAATCGTTAATAAATAGAATAACAGTTTGATGACTTTCTTATTCCAGTATAGCTAGATTTGAACCTGTAGAGTCCCTGCGCCGCATCCAGACACATTTGTGTCTTTCTGTCCCAGGGCAGATTGCAGGTACTGTTCAGGACTTGTCGAAGACTCCCCTTTTCACAATATTCCATGACTATCACGTAACTTGGATTTGGTCCTGTATGAGAAAGACACAGTGGCAATCAGATGCATTCTCAAGTAAACTTGCTGAGTTTATTGTTTGGTTGGTGATTTGCGATTGGCGCACCGTTCTCATCCTCGACACAGATCCCAAACATTCGTAAGATATTTGGTGACTCAAAACGCTTCATGGTCTCCACCTCCTTGTTAAAAACACTCCTCAGCTCACTGGAGAAAATGAATAAATGCAACAAGGAAACGGTAGTTTTTAAATCAGTCAAGAAAATGATTGCTATGTTATAGATGGATTTCACTTGACATAAAATCGAACATTTGACCACAGTTGATTTGATCATCTACCTGGGGCTGGTGCACAGCGGACATGAGTATCTCTTGATAGCCACGGTGAACTTGTTGTACGTCCCTTTGTAAAGCTCAGAATGGCTGCAGTTCATAAGGGGAATAGGGACACTGTAAGACAGTTCTTCTGGTTTAATCTCTCTAATGTCTTGCAAATGAAGGCGGGGTTTTTTCACTGCCAGCAAAAGAAAAATAAAAGTGTTCAGTGGAGACACCATTCAAAACATCACTTCAACAATTCTATACTAAAAATCAATTTACACTTCATGAAAGCCTTGTTACAATCATGAAATTCTTGAAAAACAATGACCCTTCTGTTATTATCTTTATAATATACTATTATTTACTACTTAAAACTTTGACTTCCAAATCAATGTCATGTGGTGCAAAAAAAATAAAAAATATTATAATAATATATGCAGAAAAGTAACAAAATAGGAAATGATAAGACCCATGAAGATGCTCATGATGGGGTGTCAGGGCCAATTAGCCAGCTTAACATCAGATATGTTGACCGATTTAATTTTATTTAACCATGCAAGTTAATACCATATGAAACCAACATGAATACAAACTGTATTTTTAATAACTTGTCATGTGTTGTAATGTTTTTAAAGCACTTTTAAAATCATTTTCTATAAATGTTTTTTCACTTATTTGTCAGTAACTCACATATCCGTACTTACGTGATTCCAGGATCTCTTTAATGTCCTGCACATCTCTTTTAGTTTGGTCAACTGTCTTCTGTACGGCGTCAACGATCGTGTGTGTTCCTTTGCTCTCCTCGGCTAAAGACTGGAGCACTATAGGAGACAAATGTAAAATACACAGATTAAAGCAGGGATGTTCAATCCTGCTCCTGGAGGGCCAACCTCCTGCAGGGCTTAGCTCCAATTCACTTAGTTGTGTTTAATTGGGTTTGGAGCTAAACTGGAACAGGTTTGGACAGCCCAGGTCTAAAGGCTCCAGTTGTATCCCTGAAGCAGCCATTTTATTCCAACTCAAAATCATACAACTTACATTGCCGAAGTTCAAGAATGTCACTCTGCCTGTCCTCTTCATCTTCCCGCCACCTTGTTGCTTCCTGAAACACTTTCTCTATACTTGCTCTGTGCTCGACCTGGAGCGCTAGAGAAAGCACCTGAGCCGCATCATTCAGCCTCTCGTTTAGGAAGCTGAACTCCTCGCCGAGGTCATACGCTTTGGCGACGCGTTTCAAATAGCTGAAGGAAGTGTATTTCTTCACTACTTTCTCTGCTGACTCCAGAGTGAGTTTAAGATTTTCAAGTCCCCTTTTAACCTGTTCGGGTTCAGTCCCAAAGCCATGAACCTTCACGGCCCTCACCAGCCCAGCCAGAGTGGACACGCGGTGAGCCAGACGCCTGCAGCGCTTCTTGTTGGCCTTCACCTCCTCACACAGGCTGTACAGCTTTTCTGCGATGGCTAGGATCGGTTCTATGAAGTCCATTGCAGCTGGAAATAAAAACAATTACAAAACGAATATTTCTCAAATGACTGAAGCTTCATGTTCTCCTGATGCGGTAACAAAAATATCTAATTTAGAAAAATAACATTTAGAAAAAGTTTAACCAGAAAATAGATGATGCACAACTGTAAAAGTTTCAACAAATATCAACATCAGTCATATAAACAAAAATGTATTCATTCAAATGATAAAAACAAATGTGACAATTCTCCCCAACTTACATTAAAGACAAATGCTCCTTTCAATTTAGCACATTTTAATACTGTTTTAAAACAGCATTATAATAATTGTAAGCATGAAAATGCAATATAAATGTTACAAATGTGAGTTTTTTTAAAAGCAAAACAGAAAACCAGGACCCATGATTAAATATTAGTAATGCTGTCAAATTATGAATCGTGATTAATCGCATCCAAATTAAAAGTTTTTGTGTGCTGTGTACATTTATTATTTATATAGAAATACAAAAACATGCACGTGTATATTTAAAAAAAACATTTATGTTTATATATTAAATATATATATAAATGTATACGCATGTAAATATTTCCAAAACATATGCTGTATGTGAGTGAGTGTATGTATATATACACATAATAAATATACACAGTACACACACATGCGATTAATCACGATCACGACAGCACTAAATATTAGCGATTTTTTCACAGGATAACATCCGTTTATATGGCTGACCTGACATAGGTTCAAAACAGGGTGCAAAGTTTGTACTCTGTTTTGTATTATGTGGTATCATATCAGCTTTCAATAAAAAACAAATCAAATACATAGTTGTACCTAGAGTTCATGCCTTCTGTTTTATGTGATTTTTTTATTATAATTTTTTTAACGAAGAAAGAAACTTACAAATGCAATCATGGAAATACTCATCAGCTGAAATGTTGGCAATAATTCATGTCGAAAATGTAACAAGTTTTATAAAGCTTCCTCTATTCCTCGCACAAACGCAGCCTATAATAAGCTACAAGGAGAAGTGAAAGCTGTGCCATCAGCACAGAATTTCCTCATTCATGTTAAAACCAATGTTCTGGTTAGAACATGATTTAAAATTGCTTCAATAATGTTTATAATTAAATAGTCCTACCACAAAAAAAATTAAAAATAAACGTAGAAAATACAATCGGCTGTTATTGAAATTCTATTCAATACGGCATGTTAACCCATAAGAACCCGGACTAAATGGACCACTTATAACATGCTTCTGCAGTTGTTTTTGAAATACAACCCCTCCTTGTGAAAGATCTGCAATGTTACACATAACATTGGCCATTTATTTCTCAATTTAAAAAAGTGATTGTATTTACTTTTTTGCAAAATAACATTTTTGTTCTGTTTATTTGCTTATAAAAATGATTACTTTTCTGGGACGATCAAACAAAAACCTTTTTCAGAAGTAATACACTTTATTTGCTTTGCCACAACGTATTTCAAAACCACATAACAGTGACCATTTAACCTTACAACAGCTCTTTTGTAAGTGTTCCTGAGGCTCAGTGGTAGAGCATTGCGTTAGCAGCTGCAAAGGTTGTGGGTTCGATTCCCAGGGAACACGCATACTGACAATACAAATGTATAGCCTGAATGCACTGTAAGTCGCTTTGGATAAAAGCGTCTGATACATGTAAATATCAAAATTGTACCTTGTCATGCATATGATTTAACCAGAAATACATTTTTAGAACTCGAAAATGTGAATAAAAATATATGGCTACCTCACACTGGAGGTCAACATGTTGAACATGCACGTAAATTTGTTAAAATATGCTTTGAAATGAGTATTCACGCTGCAACATGTGCTAACCAGACAGGCCACCATTTTGGAAATGTGCCATGGCAACAAAAAATGCACACCTGGGCATTCATATGTTACTTGGGGACTTCTTGAGCTGAAAGTGAGGGATACTGCTGTAAAAAGACCTTCCCAGAGAATCACCAGTGTTTGTGACACCCGCGGGGTCTTATGGGTTAACTCGACACTTCCTTGTCTCTCGGGAATAAGTCCATTTAGTCAACCAAAGTTACTTTCACAATCAGATGAAGCGGAAACCATAGTTTAAACGCATAGTTTACAACACACTATCAGCTAAAAAACATGTTGACCTTTCTACTTAAACATTTCATATGAAGTAATCGTCTTCTCTGTTGACTTTGTCATGCAATCTTTGTGATACTGTGTTTATGTGATACTTCTGTAGAACCCAACAAACACTGCAAAATACGGTACATTTGAAACCTCTAGTCAAAACAGACATCACGGATAGCCTATTTATATATTTATATTGAATTATTGCACTAATAATTATAGCTAATATAGCCTAATTATTATAACAGAAGTAAAGGAATTATATTTATTGAAGGCTATCACATGACATGAATAAAAAACTGATAATGCATTATACATAAATACTGTCCAGTAGGCTACTTACTTTATAAGTTGCTGTATCGCTTGTGAAGTGAAGAAAGACACAGGAATGAGAGAAGAGCTGATTTGAGTGACTGATAGCTCCTCTACTTCACCAGCTGTACTTGCAGCTTCCTTGTTAAACTTCTTCTTCTCTTGGTTAATGGCGGATGGCAAACAACTTAGGTGCATACCGCTGCCTACTGTACAAGAGTGTGTAACATCATGTCATTTTAACTGCTTATATTCTTCTCATTAACCCTGTGTAATTAAGGAATTTAAATAATGCTTTCCTGGAGATGCTTCTCCCTCTCCTTCTGAGCCTAATATCCCCGTCAGGTTCCACTCACGCCTTACCTCCTGAACCCTATTTTGCAACAGCTGTCTTTCCACCTCATATAGAATACAGTCTTTAACCCAACAGTTATCACCGTTCTCATTATTCATTTTCCCCATTAAAAAAGGGGTGCTATTCAGTCCTGTGTGATCCACTCTCAATCTTGTCATTACAATTTCTTCCCGTCTGTTCCTTTCTTTATGGTTTTTAATGCTAACAGACTTTTGAATTTTATAATATCGCCTTACTTTCTTGTCTTCCTCTCACCATTTCGATACCTTTTCTCTTAACTATTGCTTTTCCCTCACCTTTCCAAAGTGGAATTGGAACTATGTATTTTAACAAAGCCTCTTTTGCTAATTTGTCTGCACATTCATTCACCCTCATGTGCTGGTACCCAACAGAACTGAACATCTATTCCACCCCTAGAATTGTTAACAAACTGTCATTAAGTCTTCTCTGACAGATGTCATTGACTGTATACTTTTCATAACAGCCAAGGAATCTGTGCATACTGTAACCCTATCAGGTTTGACTGTAGTGCAATGATGACTGCCACAAGTTCTGCCGTATATACTGATAACTGATTTGTTATTCTTTTGGAAATGTCAATCTTAAATTCGGGAATATGTATTCCAATTCCCACACTTTCCTGTTTGTTCTTGGATCCATCTGTATGAATATTAAGATCATTCGAATAACTGTTTCTTAGATACATACTAGTTTTAACTCCCACTTCATCCATTCTTTTTTCTTTTCCATAATACTAAAATCAGTCTTAAACTCAGGAAAAAGCCATGGTGGAAAGTTACTAACTGGATTGTGCATAGTGAAATCTAAGGCTTCCATTCCATATTCCCTCGCTCTTTTCCCCCGTACCATCCAAACCCATTCCCCTGAAACACTTTCTTCTTGTTAAACTCAATCCGGTTCACTTGTTTATTGTATTCTACCTCGGTGGTTCTTCTCAGTTCTTGAGACATTTCACCTGTCTCTCTTTTATAACACACCGGATTCAGACAACCTCGTCTGAATAAATGAGAATACTAATGTTACTTCCCAGTGACCAGATGCTCACATAACTTAAGCTAACCTAGATCATTCATGTGAATATGAAGTGCACTTAATTATACTGAATTGTGCCTATAATGAATGACTGAATATTGTCAAAGTATACTATTATCAAATCAAATCAAATAAAAAGTTGCGTTATGTTTAAAATAATTGTAAATTAATTTATAATTTTAACTGTAACATTATATTTGAAGTTAATATCAATTTAAACTGTATGATTGCTTACAAATATTTTTAAATACAAGACTAATAAGTTTGAATAAGTTAAAGTAGCCTTTAGTTTACCACAAATGCTTGTCCGTACATTCAGCAGTATTTTCCATCTTTCAGAAAATTATGAAATTACATATACAGTAAAAATGTACTTTAGTGCTACATAAGCAGTCAAAGAGCACTCTGAAATTAAGCTAATTGCGTTTAATATCAATTTAAACTATGATACACTTTCATTTTATAGCAAGTAAAATGCAGTTAAATGTCAAAAAATCATTACATTCAACAGACTAGTCTATAATATTTTTGTAATAAGCACATTTTTATAAAACATACGACATTGTAGCCTATTTTAATTTGTTTTAAAGAGTAAAGGGCTTATAGGTGCTTCTCAATGCAATGTGTCTGTGTCATTCTGCACATTTACCTCTAGATGGAGACAACTCAAATCAATTCAGTCTCTGGCTCCAATCCTAACCACCATAAACTTCCAGTTCCAGACAGATACAGTCAACATCTGTGCGACTAAATCATGTTCTGACCTCTTATAGTGTACACATTATAATGCCTTAATGTATTTATTCACATAGCATTTTCACTATAACTGATTCATTTAGCCCAATCTTCCAAACCATTCATACAGTTCTCAAAACAAAGACACGTTTCTCTAAACTTTTAACACATTTCACCTGTTTACACAAGTTCCAATTTGCTCAGTGTTTTCTGCAAAACTCGACACAAGAACACCATCATTTTGCACAGATTTAAACAATTTAGTTTTATGGAATATTTAATTTGTGTATTTTTTGATAACAGTCATAGCATTAAAATGATTAAATCAAGGTACACATCAATATTTAAAGGGGTCATGGCATGAATTATCATTAGTTTATTGTCATAGTGTCACTGTACAACAAAAATACTGTTGAGCTGTTAGCGGTCTAATATTTTTTCAGTTAATGGCACATACGGTATATGCATCTTTTTTTTGCACATCATGACATTCAATTAACGTTCTTCTGGCATTTATGCAAGATAATCATCAATATTTGTTATTGTTTCCAGTCTGATTACTTTATATTATAATTAGCACGATTCAAAATAGCCCTGGCAGTAAAATATCTTCAATCTCACACTAATTTACCATCCCAATTACCATTACCAACTTATTTTTACATGGTTACACGAAGAAAAGTTACCACAATATGCTGCCACTTAATATCCAGGCATAGAATTAAACCCTTAACATGCGATCCTTGCTTTTACTTTCATTTAGTCAGCTGGTCAAGGTGACTCTTGATTTTGTCTTGTCTTCTTCTCCCTCCAGTGGTGCAGAGCATCATCACAGTATCACATCTGTCTCAAAGCAGTCGCGTTGTTTTTAACTGGACACAAACAGTTATCAGGATGCGTGTATGTTGTGTAATAAGGGAAATAAGAGCTTTTTGTTTGTCAGTCAGCAATAGGGACGGTCTTTTGATGAATTTTTATTCCCTTCTGCTTCTCATCCTCCTCCAGGAACTGATTAATGTCTCAAACTCCTCCATTTATATCTAGAGCAGAGATGGGAAACTGCCGGCCCGCTGTATTATATTTGATTCAGATGATCAATTTTAAATCATCTGAGAAGTAAGTCACGTAAAGATTGCTTTCAGGTTATGATGTTATGTCTCCAAACAGGAGAGGTCACTAGTTTTCAACAGCTCACCTTTTAATTACAGCGCAGTAGGACGTAAACTTTACTAACATTAAAAAATAAATTAAATTAAAAACTGACCATGAAAATAGTATTTTCAAGTCAAGATGGAAAAAAAGATACAGATTATCTTTTTACCAAGTTCAAGAGGATACCCATATGTTTTGATTGTTTGGAAATCTATATTTTTATCTATGGTGAAGACAGCTACAATTTGCTATCAGGTAAAATGGGCCAAATAAGGTTATAGCGTCATATCTCTTACATTTTTTTTTTACAGCCAATCACAATAACTGATATTGCATTGTTGCTTCAACGCCTGTTGATTGGTCTGAGTTTTTTTAGGTGGGCAGGTCAGAGTGTTACATGAAGCTTGTCAGAAAAATTTTAAGGTAAGTGAGCCTGATATAGTACATTTCATTAATCACTAATAAAGTGCTAAAGCAATTATTAGTAAGCTTACAAACAAAGCAACAGTTTATGAACAATGTTTTGACATGATCTTTCAAATAAAAAAAGTTTAATTTAAAAAAGTCACTTCAACTTTTGTGAAATTTTTTATTTTAGGTAGAAATAGTTGGTTAAGCTAAAATGGGCCACAATTTTCAGCTAAAATGGGCTGCATACACACACTTTTCCACAAAAGGTGAACATAGGTTTATAGGCCTAGATATGTATCCATACAAAATCTTAAAAGTGGTTAAAAAATTGCATTGCACACAGTATGGCTGGAGGACAAGCAAAGAAAGGAAAAAGAGTGACAAGAAGAGAGAATAGAAAGGGAAAGAAAGGAAGATGTCAGTAAAATTGGCTGCATACACACACACACACACACACTTTTACACAGAAATTGAGGGTGAAAATAGGCCTATACATACAAAATCTTAACAGTCTTTAAAAAATATTTATATACATATATAAATTATATCTGCAAAGATTGGCTTTGAAAGGAATACAGCAAAATAACTAACATGGCCTGATGGTGCGATAAGACCTAAAGTATACAGGAAATGTTAAAGTGTTTTTGTCTTTTGGCTTTTACACACATACATGCACACAAAAGACACCAATGCACAGAAACACACACCTAAACAACATGATCAGTTCATTTTTAATTGCATTGTTTAATTAAATATGTGTTCAACTTCTATTTAATGAAATACATTTATGGTGTTGCTATGGCACACTAAAGAAAATAGTGTAAATTTACTGTTCAAAATAAAATGATTTCAGCCGAAATTACCTGGCCCATTTTACCTGAACAGCTGGCCCATTTTACCTGAATGTTGTGCCGTGGTTCAAGAGGATACCTGCTTATACTCTAACTCTCATAATTTTAAAATAATTATACTTTGTATGGATCCGATTTATGTCCTCAAGGTTAGATTATTGTAATGCTTTATTAGGTGGTTGTTTTGCACGCTTAATAAACAAACTACAGATGGTTCAAAATGCAGCAGCTACAGTTCTTACTAGAACCAGGAAGTATGACCACATTAGCCCGGTTCTGTCAACACTGCACTGGCTCCCTATTAAACATCATATAGATAAAAAAATCTTGTTAATTACTTATAAAGCCCTGCATGGTTTAGCTCCTCAGTACTTGTATGATATGGCTCATTATGTTATTTAAGGGATATAACAGTGCCTTGACAAGTTCTGAATACTTCTAGCACACCCGCTTGACATATACAGTGCCCTCCAAATGTATTGGAACAGTAAAGACAAAATTGCTCTGTTGGCTGTGGAGTCAAGACATATACAAATATGATTAAAAGATGAATATGAGACAAAACTACAGAATGTCACATTTTATTATTGGGTGATTCAACACATATGTTTTACCAGCTAAGAAGATCAGCACTTTTAGAGTTCATCCCTGTATCTGATGTGAGCATAAGCATCAATTATATCCATTACTTCTGCATTCTGAATCTTGCATTCGATGATGACACACTCAAACCGCCATGCATGGTTTATCCAACATCCGTAAGCATAAACGGATAATAATAAAATGTGACATTCTGTAGTTTTGTCTCATATTCATCTTTTAATCATATTTGCAAATGTCTTGACTCCGCAGCCAACAGAGCAATTTTGTCTTTACTGTTCCAATACTTTTGGAGGGGACTGTATGTAGGTGGAATATGTTTCAAATCTACATTGAAAAATAACAGAAATATTCTGTTTTTTTCTTTATGATTATGTTTCCATTCATGCCGTTTTAAAATGGAACAAATTAGTGGAAAATAATGTGGAAAAAGGTCATCTTTACTGCCATCTTTCTTGGTTACTAAAATGACTGGTGCAGCCCAAGGGGAAACAGAGGGTCTTATGATGCCTTTGTCCAGCATACTTGCTACCTCCTCATCATGAACTTCTGTTTGTTGACAGAAACAGGATAGGCTCTCTTACGCACAGGAATCTCATCAATAGTATTGATTCGATGGCGAATTAAGTTAGTTTGTCCCAAGATGTCAGTGCATACAGTTGGCCAGTCAAGCATCAGTCCTTTTAACTGACGTTTCTGTGCTTCAGAAGCATCAGCTCGACCCACTAACTCCTTTATGGTGGTTAGTGTAGTAGAAGCCGATAGCACTAAAGGTAGAGCAAGATGCAGATTTACTGTCGGTGAAGGTGAAGAAGTGGACTACATCACCTTCTTCAGGCAATGAATATGTGGAATTTTTTAAATCAATGATGATTCCTGATGTCCTCAAAAACTCAAGTCCTAATACAACTGAAAAGGCCAAGTCGCAGTCCCTCATCACATAGGCTCTTAGAGGATAGTTGTGGCCATGAGTAGTACCCTGCCAAACTACCTTCCCCAAGGCTGACTGTACATACCCATTAGCAAGGGAAAATGACTGCCCTCTGCTTGACTGCAAAGCTTCATGATTCGACTTCAACTGATGCCAGCATGACTCCTGCACTAATGAATAAGTGCTTCCAGTATCCAGGATTGCTTGATATTGACGGCCTCTGATGGTTATGGGCAACGTTAATGTCGTTAGTGGCTTTCCGCTGTTCTCTGAACAAACAGCTATGTGTGGATTGGGCTGTCGTCCTTTTGTGAATTTACTGGTTTCAGAAGGCTTTGAGTTTTGTTCTTGGTGTCTCTGCCTCCAGAAGGCTCTCTCTTCGCTGAGATCTCTTTCTATAAGGGTTCCTACCCGTACCAAATCATCTACAGTAGTTACAGTACCTCTTAAAATACTGGCAATTCTTGGATTGCAGTTTCGGAGAGTTGCTTGGAGGATCTCACGTTCAATCATGGAAGGCTTCAACCTCAAACATAAGTCAAGTCACCTTTATTTATATAGCGCTTTTAACAATACAAATTGTTACAAAGCACTGCACAATATCAAAATAGGCAAATTGTGTCAATAATGTAAAATGACAGGATTTAACACTCAATTATCAGCTGAATGCATTTCATTATTGAATTTATTAATGGCATTGTCCAGCTCAGTTCAGTTTAAATAATATCTGTGCAATCAAGTCGATGAGGCTTAAACATAAGGCTCGGTACTGGTATGCAAACGTCCTGATGCTTTCATCAACTCTTTGTTTCCTTTCTCTGATCCTTCTTTCCACTTCGACCTCGTGATCGTCAGACAAAAAGGATTGAAGAAAAGCAGACTTAAATTGTGACCATGTTCTCACCTTCTTCTTTTCTGCTACCCACCAGTCTTTATCTGTATGTGTTAACACAGAAGGAAGCATGGATAAGATTTCAGAGTCATTCAAAGGCTGTATCGCCAGATATTCATCACATCGCTCCAGGTACGTAATGGGATCTTCTCCATCTAAACTTCCAAATTTTGGAAACTCTAGCTTGATGTGGGTCTTATAATGTACAGGTCGAAAGGAACTATGGTCTGATATGGTGTGGCTGAAATGTGGAGTAGAAGTAGCTCCCCCAGAAGACTGAATTAGTGACCTCAGCTGGCCATCTCTCCGTTTCAGGCAATCCATAATTGCTCTTCCTAACTCCCGGACCTTAGTTTCCAAAGTGTCTTTTACAAGGCTGCATTCGTCCTTCAACTTGGTGGACAGTGAGTGCTCGAGCTGCTGTACTTCTGCGTGATGATCTTGGTGCTGTTTTACCAGGTGCTGCAGCTGACATCGATAGCAGTCATCCTATTACTTTTCTCCTGCAACTGGTGTTGAATATCCTTAAAACGAACATCAGATACATTTTCTAACCCCTCCACTCTACAATCTATTTTATGCATCCTTGAAGCCATAATCATTGTTAATAAACTTTCATCTTCTTCATTTGAAGGACGAGGAGGTAAGAGAGAGTCATCGAAATCACATTCTTGTTCCACATTTTCAGGTTCATTTTCCAGATACAAGCTACTGAGAGATTGAATAAGGTCTTGGATTGGCTCACGATGAGTGGTGAAAGGTTCTGAAGAGTAGTCTGGGATTAAAGGATCCTCACCCTCTGTCTCTTTCTGGAAGGCGGACATTTTGTAACTAATGAATCTTTGGAGATAACTTTATCTTTAAAGCCTAAGTTGACTATAATGTTATGTTCCTGTAATCAATAAAACAGCATGAGTCACATTAGTTGAATTTGTGTCTCTCTTCAAAATTCAATTCAGTTCAAAATTCAGATTGTACTTTTCTTTCTTCGGGTCCCTGTTGGGGCGCCATATTTTATGTAACACCTAACTTTTGATGCCACATAAAGATTGAGGGACCACAGAGACTAATTCATTTCAGTGAGCCATGTGTATTAAATACAAGCTGTGAGTCACACACTCACATCAACAAGCACAAACATCAGCATAAAGTCTTCCAGAGTTGAGGAAACATCAATTAAGTCCAGCAAGTCCATCAGTTCATAGATATGACCATAAGTAGCATTTTGTCATAGTGAGATCAGTCTTTAGAGTGGAAAATGCTACCAGCAGTTCTTTAGTGAAGCAATGAGGAATCTGAATCAGCAAACAATTCACCCGTTTGTTGACCATACAATAAGATGATGAGTAGATGGGTTGGATGAAGACAATTAGTCCCTTTTGTCTAGGTCCTGTTTATATCTGTGCCGTTTCCTCTCTCATACAAGAACCCTCTGCATTTAAACAAACATACAACAATCAACACGTGTTTAGTGCTAACCCATAACAAAAAGCATATATACAAACTCTACATATGTACAAAGCAATGCCTTACTTACATTTGAGATGAAGAACAAATTGTTCCTCAAACTAGGGCACCAAGAAAAGGATGGCAAAGGAAAAACATTCCCTGTGCTTAGAACACTACTTCCTGCCTAATGCTACTTCTTTCCCCCTTTTAGGCAAATGAGCAACTCAGAATACAGAGCGCCCCCTAATGATAGGGCTAGATATGACATGCATAAAGGACTACTAGGAACCAATGTGACAGTAAAACTGTTACACAATTACTCTTTATTGGTGAGGTTACCACATCATGGTCCAGTTTGAATATGGATTTAAAGTTCTTTCCAATGTGAGACCATAGTCTCTGGTTAGGAAGAGGCTGGTGTTTGAGAGCTGTGGCATGTTTTCATTACAAGAGGTTGGATTTTTTTATTTGCTATCAATCAACATCAGCAACGGACAGTGTTTCAAAATTGATGTACTACAGATAAGACTTTCACACCCATCAACGTTCACATGTAGAAATCCTGCAATCTTACATTGCTTTGTTTGTTTTCTTTTGTGCTTTTGTGTATTTACATGTGTGGCTATATGTAGCTGTATTAACCTGAATTAAATATTTTCTATTTTTTATTTAATAAATCCATTGATTTGAAATCCCTTTAACTACTGTACATTTTTGACAATATAGACCAGGGGTGCCCAACCCTGTTCCTGTAGATCTACCTTCCTGCAGAGTTCAGCTCCAAACCTGATCAAACACAACTGAACCAACTAATTAGGATCTGAAGGAGCACTTGATAATTAAAGACAGGTGTGTTTGATTAGGTTTGGAACTGAACTCTGCATGAAGGTAGATCTCCAGGAGCAGGGTTGGGCACCCCTGATGTAGACATTAGTTAGCCTATGTGGTGACTGCATCCATTTCAGATGTATAATAACTTCCCAGGTTATGTATGTAACCCTGGTTCCCAGAGGGAACGAGATGCTGCATTGAACGCTTTGGGAACGCCTGTTTGTTCTCACGCTCTGAAATATGTATGTAATCTCATCCAAGGGAATCCCCGCTGACATCACTGGCAGAGATGACGTAGCGACCAGGAAGTATAAAAGCACCTGCGGTGAAGGCAGCGGCAGCTTCAAGTAAAGTAAGTGCCCGCAGGGATGTAGGAAGTATGGCCTGCGACGCAGCATCTCATTCCCTCAGGGAACGTCTAGGTTACGTACATAACCCCCCTTCCCTGGTAGAGGAAACGGAGACGTTATGTCGTGACGACATAGGGGATTTACTTGGAAACCCCGATCATCTCTGACTCAAGAGAAAACGCCAATGAAATTGGCTAGTGGATTTTGCATACCTGAGCCACTTCTTGTGCATACGGGTATAAAAGGGCGACAGGTGCGTCCACTGATTAGGTTTTATGCTGAGGAGCCGAGACGAGTCCCTGGCAACCAGCGATGGTTCAAGTTTGTGGCATGGGGACATAACGTCTCCGTTCCCTCCATCAGGGAACGGGGGTTACGTACGTAACCTAGACTTTCCCTATCTGTCGGTCACTACGAGTTATGTCGTGACGACATAGGGGTCCTATGGAAAGCGCCACAAGCTGAACCCCGTCACAACCTTGTGGCATGCAGATGTTGACAAGCGAGTGCGTGACAGACAAAAGGTTGCAACCTTTCTACCGAACCAGCGCAAATTCGCTAATCTTGGTGCCTACCAGGACCACTGAGTACATCGCTGCTGGAGATAGCCAAGCCGCTGTTCCTTTCCCCACGGAATCGGAAGGGATTTCGACCTTCAGTGAAAGACAGCTTCAGGTCTTTCCTATTTGTTGTTACAGCTTGCCGTAACGGCAGGGAAGCGAGCCTTCCAGAGAAGGGCGCTACGGAGGCTACATCCTGCCCGAAGGGAGATAACATGTGGAGACACTGATATGGACTGGCCCAGGCTTGGAGCAGTACTACATACGATTGGACTCTGGGGCAGATCCTACCTAGGAGTAGGGAGGAGGGCTGCCAGCAGAACCTGTTAGAGGCTCTGTCACAGGGAAGACACGGGTTTACCGTGAGGGAAACCTTACCATGGAAGAATATACATATGGGATTACCCAAAGGGGAATCAGGCCATACGGACACCTAGCCCAGTACAGGGGCTGACCGGAGACCCGGGCGAGCTAACACCAGTACTGGGCTTGGCGTCAGACTACTTCGCCCAGTCTGACTGCCGGGGGTGCTTGGAGGATTCCACCAGGGTTCACCGTCCGGGGAACTGAACTGGGGGAGAAAAAAGGTGCTCGTATCCCCGGGTGAGGGGGAATGGCGCAGCAAGCGTGACACCGGCCCAGTTCTTCCCGCCCATTACTTACCCAACACACGGGAAGAAACTGGCTCAACACGGAGATTGTATAATCTTGTGAAGGTTTTCGTGTCGCCCAGCCCGCAGCTCTGCAGATGTCTGCCAAAGAGGCGCCGTGCGCCAACGCATGGGAGGACGCAACACTCCTGGTGGAGTGAGCCCTCACCCCCAGGGGGCACGGCTCGCCTTGCGGCTGGTACGCCAAGGCGACGGCCTCCACTATCCAGTGGGCCAACCTCTGTTTGGAGACAGCCTTCCCTTTCTGCTGCCCTCCGTAGCAGACAAAGAGCTGCTCAGAGCTTCTGACGCTCCGGGTGCAGTCCACGTATATGCGCAATGCTCTTACGGGACACAGCAATGCTAAGGCTGGATCTGCCTCCTCCGAGGGCAGTGCTTGCAGGTTCACCACCTGATCGTGGAAGGGCGTGGTGGGAACCTTGGGCACGTATCCAAACCGGGGTCTCAAGACAACGTGAGAGTAGACCGGCCCGAACACAAGGCACTCTTCGCTTACCGAAAACGCCTGGAGGTCCCCGACCCGTTTGATGGAAGTGAGCGCGGTCAGGAGCGCTGTCTTAAGAGACAGGAACTTCAGCTCGACTGAGTCCAGCGGCTCAAAGGGGCCCCTCTGAAGTCCAGCCAGGACGATAGAGAGGTCCCAAGAGGGCACAAGGGGTGACCTGGTGGGATTCATCCTCCTGACCCCCTTCAGGAACCTCACGATGAGATCATGCTTTCCCAGGGACCGGCCGTCCACTGCATCGTGGTATCGCGGCTACATACACATTCAAGTTGGAGGGTGACAGCCTACGCTCCAACCTTTCTTACAGGAAAGAAAGCACTAATCCAATCGTGCATCCTCGGGGGTCTTCTCGGCGAGAAGTACACTAGGTCTCGAACAGACTCCATTTCAATGCGTAGGTTTGCCTTGTTGAAGGAGCTCTAGCCTGAATGATGGTCTCTACCACTGCCGGTGGTAGACCACTCAAGTCTGCCGCGTCCCGTCCAGGAGCCACACCTGGAGGTTCCATAGATCTGGACGCGGGTGCCATATGGTGCCGAGCCCCTGAGAGAGGAGGTCCTTCCTCAGAGGAATGCGCCAGAGAGGTGCTGTAGCGAGGGAAATGAGTTCGGGTCTGTGCGAGTAGGCTCACTGGGGTAAACGCATACTTGCGTAAGGCCCGAGGCCAGCTGTATGCCAGTGCGTCTGTGCCGAGGGGGCCCTCGGTCAGAGAGAAGTACAGCTAGCAGTGGGAGGACTCGGGGGAAGCAAACAGGTCTACCTGAGCTTCCCCGAATCGACTCCAGATCAGCCGGATCGTCTCGGGATGGAGTTGCCACTCTCCGGGGAATGTGAGCTGTCGTGAGAACGCGTCCGCCGCGCGATTGAGCTTCCCCGGGATGTGAAGAGTGCGCAGTGACTTGAACTGCGTGCGACTCCAGAGGAAGAGATGGCGGGCGAGCTGTGACATGCGGTGTGATCGTATACCTCCCAGCCGGTTGATGTACGAGACCGCCGCAGTGTTGTCCGTGCGGACTAGCACGTGCTTTCCCAACAGCAGTGGCCGGAACTGCCATAAGGCTAAATGCACTGCCCACAGCTCTAGGCAGTTGATGTGCCAAAGCAGTCGGGGCCCTGTCCAGAGCCCCGAGGCTGCCTGCCCGTTGCATGTAGCGCCCCAGTCCGTGCTGGAGGCATCTTTTGTGACAACAGTATGCCGGGACACTTGTTCTAGGGGCACCCCGGCCCGTAGAAAGGCAAGGTCCATCCAGGGGCTGAGGGAGCGGCGACACTACTGGGTGATACCCACTCGCAGTGTACAGCGGCGCCATGCCCACCTCGGGACCCGGGAGCGTAGCCAGTGCTGAAGTGGTCTCATATGAAGCAATCCGAGTGGCGTGACTGCAGCTGCGGATGCCACATGCCCCAGGAGCCTCTGAAACTGTTTCAGTGGTACCACATTCCTGCCTCTGAAGGAACTCAGGCAGTTCAGCACTGCTTGGGCACGTTCCTCCGTGAGGCGTGCCGTCATACTCACCGAGTCTAACTCCACACCGAGAAAAGAGATTCTCTGCACGGGGTAGAGCTTGCTCTTTTCCCAGTTGACCCGAAGCCCCAACTGGCTGAGGTGCCGGAGCACCAAGTCCCTGTGATCGCCTAACTGCTCTCTGGATTGGGCTAGGATAAGCCAATCGTCGAGGTAGTTGAGGATCCTGATGCCCACCTCCCGTAACAACCTTCTTGAACACACGGGGAAACAGGGAGAGCCCGAAGGGGAGGACCCTGTACTGCCATGCCCGACATTCGAATGCAAACCGTAGTAACGGTCTGTGTCGCAGAAGGATCGAAACATGAAAGTAAGCATCCTTCAGGTCGATCACTGCAAACCAATCCTGGGGCTGCATGCATTTGATAATGTGCCTGCGCATCCGCATCTTGAACGGGAGCTTGTGTAAAGCCCGGTTCAAAACTCGCAGATCCAGGATTGGTCGAAGGCCACCACATTTCTTGGGTACGATGAAGTAAGGGCAGTAAAACCCCTGCCTCTTCTTGGCTGGAGGGACCGGCTCAATTGCATCCTTTGCCAGGAGGACAGCAATCTCCTTGCGAAAGACAGGGGCGTTCCGGACTGCCACCGACGTCTCGAGAACGCCGTTGAACTTGGGAGGTCGCCTGGCAAACTGAATCGTGTAGCCGAGTTGAATTGTGCGCGTGAGCCAGCAAGACAGGCTGGGCAGCGTGAGCCACGCCTCCAGACGCTGTGCAAGCGGCTCCAATGGCACAATCGACATGTGGTGCACAACCTGTGGTGGTGCAGCGAAAGGGAGTAGGGGTGGATGGTACAGAAAGCGGTGCGTTCTGAGGCATCCTCACCGAACTATCTGGGTCCCAAACGGGACTGGCCAGAGGTGCGTGGGGAGGAATGTCGTCCCCGAACCGTACTCTCTTGGCTACTGGCAAAATGGGTCGTGGGCGAGAGTGAGGAAGCAGGGCATCGCACACTGTCGTCCCATGGACCTGAGAACCCGGAGGAAAAGGAAATTGCTCTTTCTTGAGAAAGTGGGAACAGAACAGAAACGGAAGATTCTCCTCCCGGCCCTCCACCGGGGGAAGGAGCGGCTCTGTTCTCACCGTCTCCTGAGAAAGAGCCAATTCCAACATCTCCGGGTTGCCTGCGTCAGGGCCGCTTCGTCGACTTCCTGGGCGACTTGGGGCCTGGCTGGAACGCGGGGGGCGCCGCTCTCCTGAGAGTGGCTCAACGCGCCGGCCTAGGTATCGATTCGGCCTGGGGCGGAGCAGCTCTGGAGGACACCGGAGGGTGCCCACGGCGAAGGGCAGACTGAGGCCTGGCCCCGGGGGCAGCGGTGGATGGTGCATCACGCCGGGCAGGTGTGCTGGATCGCCTTGGTCTGCTGCTGTACCGCCGAGAACTGCTAGGCGAAGCCCTCGACGGTGTTGCCGAACAGCCCTGCCTGGGAGATGGGGGCCTCGAGAAAGCGTGCCTTGTCGACGTCCTTCATCTCTACCAGGTTGAGCCAGAGATGGCGCTCCTGGACCACCATGGTGGACATCGCCTTCCCGAGGGACCACGCTGTGACTTTCGTCGCTCGTAGAGTGAAGTCAGTCGCCATGCGCAGCTCCTGCATCAACCCTGGGTCGGTACTACCCTGGTGCACCTGTTTGAGTGCCTTGGCTTGGTGAACCTGCAGGATAGCCATGGCGTGCAGGGCGGAGGCTGCCTGGCCCGCAGCGCTATAAGCTTTGGCCGCAAGAGCGGCTGTCAGTTTACAGGCCTTGGACGGAAGACGCGGATGGTTCCTCTAAGTGGCGGTGTTTCGTGGGCACAGGTGCACCGCGATCGCTCTCTCCACCTGGGGAATGCCCACGTACCCCCTGGCCACTCCGCCGTCAAGGGTAGTGAGGATGGAGGAGGCGGACGAGGGGCTTCTGGCCGTGAAAGGGGCCATCCACGAACTCGTCAGCTCCTCATGCACCTCCGGGAAGAAAGGCACCGGAGCAGGGCGCGGTTGTGAGCCACGCCCCGCTCTGAGAAACCAATTCAGCGTGTTGGAAGCCCAGACACTGAAGACAACGATCGTGTCCGTCATCCGCAGAGATGATCGGGGCTTCCAAGTAAATCCCCTATGTCGTCACGACATAACTCGTAGTGACCGACAGATAGGGAACCAGGGTTACATATGTGTTAGATTTAATTTCCGAATAAATGAATGTAAAGCCACATAAATGAAGGGTAATCTTCATTTTTTTTTATCTCACTGAATACACATGGCTCCTTGGCTAGGTGGACAAGGGGATATAGTCTATGCATTATTTGGCTGTAATGCTATTTCCTGCTATACCTTATTTGGTCATTTGGTGAACCTCCTGGACATATGAGACTTTCTGGTCCCATATATAAAGGCCTGTTCTCCATAGAATAAATGAGTTCAAAAGCCTGATCCCTCTCTGTGTCTTGGTTGTGTTCTCCCGGATCTGCTGAAGACTTCTTTCACAACATCCAACATAAATTTCTGATTTGATTTAGAAGTGATCCAAAACATAGAAAGAAAAACCTAGTTGATAAGGAAACTGAAGTTTTTACAATACGTAACCTGGGTTGTTCCCTTTCGGGAACTTCGAGCTGCGTCGAACGCTTTGGGAACGATATGCCCACGCCACCATACTGAAAAGTACTTGCCTATTGTGTACGGCACCAACCTAGGCAGAGAGAACTGAGGAGCTGGGAGTGGCTTGAAGGTCAGAGGGGTGAACCATCCCGCAGCGTCACAAATATCTTGCAACGATGTGCCAGATGAAAGGGCCAAAGAGCGCTCTCCGGGAGCGGAGCGATCGCATAGACATGCGAACACAATGAGGACAGTCATCTCCCTCGAGAGCTGACCGAGCGTGCTCCGCTCCCAGGCAAGCAACGCACAGACTGTGTGTATCACCACTCGTGATGAAACGAGGGCAGGGAGAGGCACACAATCTGAAACGCTGCTTGTCAGACTCTTGCTTGCCAGTTGCCATGATATATATAGGGGACAAACAACAGTAAATAAAACATACACACATAGAGCGCTTACTGAACAACAGAAGCTGCCGCCGCCTTCACCCCAGGTGCTTTTATACTTCCTGGTCGCTACGTCATCTCCGCCGGTGACATCAGCAGGGATTCCCTTGGATGAGATTACATACATATTTCAGAGCGTGAGAACAAACAGGCGTTCCCAAAGCGTTCGACGCAGCTCGAAGTTTACGAAAGGGTACTGTTTTTACCAAAGACTTAAGTTATAGTAGCTGATACAACATACAATAATAAACCTTTGTTTTTATAAAATTATGACAACTCATAAAATATAAAAACATGTAATATTTATCCGGTTTAATAAAATACCTAGATACACCTTCATTGCATCGTTATTTTCAGGGAAGTATACAAAACTTGAAACGCTTGCTCCGGTCCGGCTATGAACTGTGATCTGTGCAGTGAGTGTTGTTAAACTCATCACAGTGTTCAGCATAGAAACCGCTAATACTGAGAAAAGCTCAGAAAACTTTACTTTACTTTTTAGTCATTTAGCAGATGCATTTATCCAAAGCGACTTACAAATAAGAAAAAGTAACTAAAACTATAAGTTAAAACTCTATAAATACTATATATACACATTTAAGAAAATGGAGAAATTAAATAAAATGACAAATGCATACAACAACATTTCAAAACTAAACATTTAAATGAAAACAAAAAAATAAAGCTAAAAACTATTCAAAATATTAAAACAACAAAAGGTATGAGTATAAAAATGATTCTAACATGACACTCAGCCAAACACCTATATATATATATATATATATATATATATATATATTAGAGGTGGGCATAGATTAATTTTTTTAATCTAGATTAATCTAGATTAATTTTGGAATTAATCTAGATTAATCTAGATTAAAATGGCTCATTTGAATTCTGCCGAAGGCATTCAGAATATGTATGCTACCCAAATAATGACTAAAAGTAAGTCTTTGAGAACGGGTTTCTCAAGCCAGGTGGCGCATTAGACCAGGGGCTCATCTCCTGTTTCCAAAATGCATCACAAACTTTAATCTCTTCCCGTCCCAATCCCACGAAAAAACTGGAGGAAAATCCCGTTCCACTCCCGGAAGAATGACTCCCATTCCCTCCCACTCCCGTGTTGTTGTTTTTTTTTTTTTTTTTTTTATAACTGTCAATTACAGTACAAATATAGTACATATCACAGCGTGCCCACCTTATTAGTTGAATAAAAACCCAAAATGTCGTTTTTGTTATTATATTGAACTGAAAGCCATCTTATGCACAGTGTTGCACAGATTAAATTTCATGTAAATCATCCATGCTAACACACACGTCTTCTATTTTTATTTTTTAGACATTTCACTCTCTATAGATATATTTTTCAAAGACGGAGTTTCTAGCTCAAGTTCACATGAGACCTAAAGCGCATCCTGTTTGCTTAAAAGCGCAACGTTTCGTTGTTATTCTGAGTGCACACAAATAAACGTAGAGTCTTTACAGATTCGAAAGATGTATTAGGCTACTTTTATCTGTATGACCAAGAATGACGGAGATTTTAAGAGCAAGTGAGCGCACCGGAGCCTGTCCTGCGCAAACGCGCTTCCACACAAACACTTCAATAGCGCACGTTTCTCTAGGTTAACATCATATTGAGCGGCCATGTAAAGTTGCTACTACATACATCTTTCAGATGAAAAGCCATATTTGAGGTTGATGAATGACAGGTGAGCGATTGGAGTCCTGCCCGATTGTATTACCACATAGACCAGCCGTTAACAATCTGTCCATCACGGACTGCGAGCCTCTAGTTCGAAGACTCGTTCTCGCCCCCTACAGTGCAATTCGGCTAGGTATACATCCGCGCTAAAATATCAGGGTGAAAGTCATCATAGCTTGCGTAGTATAGACCCAGCTCCCAACCCAACTTTGAGAATAGATTAACGGCGATATTTTTTTTATCGCCGATAAGAGTCTCGCGTTAACGCAGCACGTTAACGCCGATAACGGCCCACCACTAATATATATACAGTATATATATATATATATACATATATATATACACACACACATATACATGTTATATAATTTCCATGTAGTATGTTGAAGTAACGTTACTAAAATAACTATTATAATAATACATTTATTCAAAGTAAAACTAAAGAAAATACCTATATAGACATAATAAATTCATGTATAATTTATCTAAAAATAAAATAGATAAATCAAACGGCAGTAGTTTATCAGTAATCCTAAAAAAGAACAGTCAAAAACACATGCTAACAAACAACAATTTACACATAGTAAGAATTGTTTATTAAAAACTAAAACAGAAGTGAAACAAGCAGTAAGAAAGAAGATAAATAAAAAGCAATACTTATATCCTTTGGCAGTGTCCCTGTCCGGTGGAGTCGCACGGTACAGTCGATGGTCTTTACACTCTTCGGTCTTCACGCAAGGAGGACTTCACACAACGGCTGCCGCGATAAACTACGCTTTTTATACTCATCTAACAAAATACTACTCCAATTCAGCTGAACACACTTTCCTGTTAATCACAATAAATGGCCAAGCAAGCGCCTGACACTGACAAGGGACGCGATACAGTACGAGACCAAACGCGATTTCAGCACGTCTCCACACAGTAAACAAAACAAGCTGATGTAAACAAGAAAACCGATGACATAGACTCGTACTCTCCAGCTACGGCCGCCAATCACCAATCCAGATTAACACATATACATCACTTTTCGTTAAACTTTGCTTTTTGAACCGGAAGAATGAAATTCATCCAAAAAAAGAAAAAATAACGACTTTTCCCTTAATAATAAATATAATGAGTGCTATTAGTTTTGACCTGTTTTGCAACCTGATCACATATGTTAACATCTCAAAAATGTGTTTTAGGGGGTCATGATACTTTAAATTGTGATTTAATGAGTTACTGAACATTTCAGTGCATACATTGCTTAAAATAAGAAAGAGAGAGAGAGAGATTTTTAATTTATTTCTACAACCCTTTTATTACAATACATTTCAAAATTAGCTACAACACCATGACAACAAACACAAATCAAAACACATACATAAAAAAAATCATAAAATTAACACTTCAGAAATAAAAAGTTAATTGTTAATCAATGAGCACAACACATTATCACAGCACCATTCAGTGTGAAAAAAAATATTCAATGTAATCGTTAATTTATACAAAAATTAAACCCCATTACAAGTCATGATTTTATATTTTTTTTAACTGGTATTAAATCTTGCTCTCCTTTCTCCTCAACTTTGTTTGTCCTAGTTACATAAATGGCTGATTTTGTGATACCAACAACCTAATTGAGCAAATTACATAACATTTTTTCCTTCATAGTATACATACAACCAATAATAAAATATTGCTTTGTAAAACACACCCCAAAATAAATCAAAAAGCAGTTAAAGTCTTCTACAAAACATAAAACAATGAAACACAGTCTCTCTTTCATTACAAAAAGGGCAATTCTCACTTACATTTGGGTTCAAGATTGCCACAAAAGAATGAACTGCTACAGCTCCTTGGAGTGTCCTTTATTGAAGATCACCAACTCTTTTGGGTAAGGGAGGTTTATAAAGAATCCTCCACACTGATTTTCTGTTATTTCAGTAATCTCTAACATATCTCTCCATACAGTATCACTCCTATTTTTAACCACTTTATATTTGTTACTTCCACAATAATTATTTACAATATATATATATATGGAAAAAATAACCACAATCTGGAAATACACATTTCTTATTGTGCTCCTCAAGTAAAACTTTTGTAGATTCAGAGCCCCTTGCAACTTATCTAAAAAATTTTTTTTAATAAATCACACAGACTTTACTTTTAAAAGGATTTAAACTGCTTCTATATTTTTTAAATCAGGACCCGCAATATTTATAATATGTTTCAATTGTAGAGAACCACTTCTGTAAAGCAAGTCCTTGATACCTGGTATTTCTTCACCAGAAATATCAAGACATGCACCAAACACAATGGGCTCCTCAAGAAGCCAGTACAAGGACATTAATGGTTCCATCCACTGATGTTTAAACAAACTCCATATTTTAAAGAGGCTTCGATAAAAAACAGGAATTCCTCTAAATCAAGTTTTTTAGGGTCCATTAAAAACAAGACAGTTTCCAGGCCAAGTCCACTTACTCTTCACAGAATACATTAAGCTACTGGTCTCCATACACGTTTTTCCGATCCCAGCTATTTTTTTTGCAAAAACTGAAGATGATAAGCAGCACATCTACTTGCCAAATACACTAGATTTGCTCCTTCTTTGGCCAGAAACAGAACACTCTGAGGGATCCGATGTAAATTGTCCCCAAAAAGTTCACTATTTCTGCTTGAATTTTTGTTAAAAATCCAGCAGGATGATCAACGCACGCAAGTCTATGCCACAGGGAAGCGGCTGCAAGACTGTTGATAATTAGTGTGCGTCCTCTGAAAGACAGCTGAGGAAACAACCATCTCCATTTTTTCAAACGTCATATTACTTTATCTGCTATTCCTTCCCAATTTTTATGAATGGAAAAATCATTACCTAAAAAAACACCCAGATATTTCAAACCATCTCTTTTCCATAATAAACCCCCTGGTAGAATGGGATTTCCTCCTTCCCAATTCCCAATCAATAAAGCACCACTTTTTCTCCAATTTACAAGAGCTGATGAACTCTTTTTAAAATCATGCTGTAACTCTTGAACATCATCATTGTCATTTATAAAAAAAACAATAACATCATCAGCATAATGCAGATAAGTAAATAGTAGTATTACACTGTAGCAATGTCAAACCCTTTAACATATTTCTTAACCTAAAAAGCAGGGTTTCTATGCTCAATGGAAAGTGCAAGAAAGAAAAATAAAACATGATAATAAAATAAAAATAACATAAAAGCAATAAAAAAACTATGAAACAAAAACACGAGAGAGTATATATATATATATACAAATATGGTGAGAATGAAGTACGAAACAAATAATGAAATAAAATAAGGGGTAAGATGTGCAATGAGATAAAGTGTGCAGTGCATGAGAATGTGCAAATAGGTTGTACCGGGGATGTACACATAGCAGCAGTGTGGATGATGGGGAATAATGGTTGTGATTACAGTTTATTAAATTGAGTCCTGTGGATGTTATGCTGTTATGAGACTGAGTTCAGGAGCCTGATGGCCTGGGGGAAGAAACTCCTCCGCAGTCTTTCAGTTTTAGCCAACATGCTCCTGTAGCGCCTGCCAGATGGCAGTAAAATGAAAAGATGGTTACCGGGGTGATTCGAGTCCTTGATGATTTTTGCAGTTCTGCTTTTGCAGCGTTTGAGGTAGATGTCCTGTAGCCAGGACATATAATATTGCAGACATAGGGCAATGTCTTACCCCTCTCTGTACTTAAAAAGTGGTACACAAGCTACCGTTAATTTTAATCACACTCTCAATTTCACAATACATTATTTTGATCATATCTATAAAACTAGAATTAAACCCCAAAGCTTGTAATGTATGCCACAAATAAATAGGTTCAACATGATCGAAGGCCTTCTCTTGATCTAAAGAAATAAGGCTGGTGTTAATACCAAATAATTTCTAAACTTCCAGCACATCTCTTATTAAAGTTGTGTTAACAAAAATGGATCTATTTTGTATACAATAATTCTGATCGTAATGTATCACTTTTCCTACTACTTTACTTAATCTTGTAGCCAAAACTTTGGAGATGATTTTATACTCTAAGCACAAAAGAGAAACAGGCCTCCAATTTTTATATTTTGGAGATCACCTTTTTTTGGCAACAGGGTGATAACCGCCCTTACAGCTAAGTGGAAGAAAACCTTTAATCAGGCTTTTATTAAACACTGCTCAAAGATCTTCTCCTAGAATGGACCAGAACAGTGTATAGAATTCAATGTGTTCAATTCCAGGGGATTTCCCATTGTCCATGCTCATCAATGCTGTATAAAGTTCTTGCACAGTCAAAGGTAACTACTAGCATTCAATAGTTTTTTGTTAATTAAATCAGCAGTATATAATTGTTTATCAAATTGTACAACAGCTTGTCTTATTTCAGAAGTTTTATTTAATTCCTGTCCTGTATCAGAAACCAACGAATGAATTATTCTGCTTTGACTATTTTTTTTCCATGCTAAAGAAAAATTTAGAAGGTGCATCCATTTGTGTAGCTTTCTGGAAACGTGAGCGAACCTATGCGCCCTGATGCCCAACAAATTTGACAATAACGTTTTCTTAGCTGTAAGAGATTTAATATGTTATTTTTTCCTGTAGATGCAGATAAACTATGTAAGTTAACTATCTCAGTCTCTAAAGTATTCAATGATTAAGTTATTTCTCTTGTAGTGTAAAAGGTATATTGCTGGCAAAAACTTTAAATTTGTATTTTACCGCAATCCCACCACTGTTGTAACGAACTATATCAATACTTTTGTTGTTTAAAAACATCCCAGAAAAAAATAAAAGAATCTTTAAAATTATTGTAATCAGTCAAATATGTATTTAAATGCTAATAGGCACTACTTGACTTTACATTGCTCACTAATACAGAACGAAGAACCACACTGTGTTCTGAAAAACCTACAGGATTATTTTTACAAGATTTAAAAATATTAAATTGATGTTTAAAAGTATAAAAACGATCAAGACATGCCAAAGTCAATGCATTATCTTTACAATGAACCCATGTATGTTGTCTTGATTTCTTATACACATTTCTCCAAATATTACAAAGATCAAAAGTTTGAACTGCTTGATAACTTTTTGAGATGCAACATGTGGTTCTAAATGGTTCCGATCTACTTTATCATTCCCAGTACAATTAAAATCACCACTTAAAACAAAAAAATAATCCGTGTTTAAGCTTTTCAGAGTAGTGTCGACTAAATTAAAAAACAAAACCCTTTCCATTATTAAGAGCATAAATATATATAAAAAAACAATTTGTTCTAATTTAACTATAACTTTTAGAACTAGAACCTTTTTCTATTTCAACAAATTCATAGGATACTGGGGTTACATTTTTAGAAAAAAAAATTGTGACACCTCCACTCATAGAGTATTTATGACTAAGAAACAGTTGACCTCCCCTCTCTCTTTTCCAGTCCACCTCATTTCTTTTATCACTATGCATTTCTTATATAAACATTACATCAACAGACTTCAGGCTTATAAAACTCATTCAACATCATTCTTTTACGAACATCTCTAGCTCCATTTAAATTTAAAGTTACAATTTTTAGCTGACTCGTAATATTATTTAAATTACACAAGAAATTAAGAGGGGAAAACATGGAGATTATGTATATGGTAAAAAAACAAAACAACAAACACACATAGAGATTGAAACCACGGCATTCTTCTCATCTTTAAGAATTCATTTTTCTTTATCTCATTCACTTCCGTAAACGAAACACTTCAAGATCAGAGAAAGCCCCTTCCTTCACCAAATACTTGGTATCCTTCACAAACTGCGCAAGATTAGGAAAATAATCCTGAACCTCTACACCTTTTAGCCCTTTTGTTTCCTGGAGAAAGAGACTAATGTCCTCAGCTTTATACAAAACCTGTACATTCTCATTCTGAGAACAAGCAGAAAGTTCTGAAAACACCGAAGCACTAGAATCAGAATCATCACCCGAAACTATGATTTCATCTTCACCATCACTTTTTTAGTTTGTTTACTGACTTTATAATTTCGATTTATTTTCCTTTTAACAGAAACTTTGAAGATCGATTCAACTTCCATGTTCAATTCACAATCATTCGTTCTCAAATCTTCAGTTACAATTTCTCTGTCTTGCTCAACAAATGCGGAAGATACCGTCTTACTCAATCCTAACACTGTCTCTGCCATTACAGGCCCTACCACAGCACCTCCATTAACAAGAGTCAACAAGAGGAGAATCAGACAGTAGTAAATACCATACACCAACTGTCAAAATGATTGATTGACAGGTGGGCGGGGCTTCTGGTATAGGGGCGGGACTTCTGGTGTAGGCGGGACTTCCGGTATAAGGCGGGACTTCCGGTATAGGGGCGGGACTTCCGATGTAGGCGGGACTTCCGGTGTAGGTGGGACTTCCTGTATAGGCGGGACTTCCTGTATAAGGCGGGACTTCCTGTATAATCATGTTATCATGACAGTAGGTTTTGATGTTTTTGACAGGAGCTTTTGATGGTTTTGATGTTTTGACAGCAGGTTTTGATGATTTTGACAGGTGGTTTTGATGGTTTTGATGTTTTGACAGCAGGTTTTGATGTTTTTGATGATTTTGACAGAAGGTTTTTGTTTTTGAAGGCGGTATAATAAATCATTTTATTGACCGAAGGTTTTGTCTTTTGAAGACGCTGTTATCAGGAAATTCCCCTCCCACCCGCCGCATCCCATAGCAGCGTATCTGGGACTTTGCTGTGAAAAACTGTGAAGTGCATCTCCCACAAACATCTGTTCTTTTAAAACAAAAAGTTGATTGTTTATAAAATAGCTTACTAAAAAATATCCACTGAACATTATTTCAGTTTAAAAAGTTTAATAACACATGTTACTTTATTTACTAGTTGTTTTGTCAATCTTACAAACGTTATAACGTTTAAAATGTACGATCTGATATAAACTATAAATGTTTTGACACGCTTAAGACTTCTAGGGTTATATAAGGTGTTAGAGTGCGTGCGTGGAGACATTGAAATGCGAAACCGTGTTAAATGGGGGGAACAAAGTTTTTTTTTATTAAAGTTATTTTTTCATACACAACAATGTCACGGAAAAACTTCAAAACAAGAAAGTCCGAGTATATCATTTATAAAAGAGTACAAAAATAGACGACGTAAACCAAATAAGAGTCAAACAGCGTAATAGAAAACAATAAAGACAAAGAAAACTAGGATTCGAATGTGGATAAGCTAACAAAGGTTAACTTGGTTTATATTAAACAAGTTTTAATATAAAGAAAATGCGACGTATATACACGTAAAAATAAGCAATGTTTTTATTTTCCAGAAAGCGTTGTTTAAAATTAGGTAAAATACGGTGTAAGAAAACAAATAAAAATGAAGACAGGTTATTTAAACAACTAAGACAATATTAACATTAAATAATATAGAGTAACCTTACTTACTGTGGTATAAAATAAAATATCAAGCCGTTAAAAAGATACGTTTGTCAGAAGTTTGTAATATTACAATTTAAAACTAGTTAGTTTGACAATGAAAATAAAACAAATCTAACTTTTAAGAAGACAGAAGTTGTCACAAGAAAAGGTGGGAAACAAGGAAAAAATAACAAACGTTGTCCAAAAAGAAGGTAATCTCAGAGACAAAACTTAGCTGAAGGTAAAAGTTAAACAAAAGAAAAAGTCCCCGACCGGCGAGAAGTCCGTGCGTGTCCGTTTCAAACGCAGAATGGCGAGACATCCGGTTCCAGGCAGACCGCGCCTACGCTCCATCCCCTAGATCCGGACGAGGAGGGACCAAAACTGAGATTTAAAAGGATTTAATCCATGACTTTTTGACAGGGCTTTTTGTCAATCTTACGATACGTTATAACAGCTAAAACACAGGTATACACATACAAATATTTAACAGGAATGAAACCAAATCAATAACTCTCTGATTTTCTTGTCATAAGACTTGTTATCATTTGAAATACGCGTGCAGCATGTAAACGTTTTTTTTTTTTTACATCACAGGAGATGCAGATATTTCATCTCAAGCAATGCAACGAAGTTGAAGACGGTCGTGTCAATATCACATTTCACGCAGCACGAGATGCCAGTGAAAAGTATGATTAAACAATGATATAACTATTGTTTAACAAATATCATTATAACAAAATGTAAAACCTAAAACCATGAATCTCTAACCTAACTAATTTTTACAACAGATTAGACTTTCTTTCTCACTTAATAAACTGTGTTATTAACCGTAAGGGGAGTTAAATGCAGCATGCTTTATTGCATTCAAATAAAAACAACAACCGATCTATATAGGTTTATTCGACTGAGCTTTGATAAAATAACTGATGTAAGAAACATGCAAATATTCTACAAGGTTTATCAAACTGGTGTGTCAGGTGATTTGCGTTGTTGTACATATCTCGCTGATACAGATATGTTGAGATGTTTAACATCTGTAAAAAATAGTCTTTTTTAGCTTCCACATAGGAACCATGTCCACACTCAACGGTTTTGTGTAACAGAGTCCTGAGACAAATGAAAATAAAATGTGTGAAAGACTGATGACAGGAAGAGCGACAGAATAAAAGCTTCAGATTTATTAAAACAATCGAGCGTGTGTATTTTTCTCTTGAATACGTATGCATACAGTAACCAGCGAGTACACAAATCTGTATAATACATAACCGCATAATTCAGTGATTCTATCAAATGAATCATTCATTTTAAAGTCAGATTTGATTTCTCGTCAAAACACAATAAAACTTTTTAAAAACGTTAAAACTTTCTTACGACTTTTTAATTATGTCGAACAAAATGAATATAGGGTTATGTTTTTAGTTTTAGATGTTTGTAAGTTAATCACAGCTTTAACCTAAAACATTTTTCATTCAAACTCTCTCTTGCGCGCACACGGCGCACATCTGTCAACAACATCCTTAACTTGGTTTTATCATTCAGATGTAGTTGAAACTCTATAACGCGATCAATGTAAGTTATGCATCGACGCAGCTATAGATGCTGGAAGAGCTCATTGAGCTGTTTAACTGTAGAAAATGTATACAATGACGCGTAAAACTAGATCGACAGACCGAGTGTACGCGCTTAAAACAAGCCTGGAACCATTTCGAACCATTCTAACTCTAAGTGCGACCACGGGATAAAATGTGTTATAGCACAGCAGTAAAACACTGGACGTGAACTGAGCTGGTTTTGATGTTTTTTTGGTCTGAACGACCAAATAACTACAAGTCCTACTTAAAATCTACGATGAAACTAGAAAATATACGTGTGACCTAACAGTGTTTAAAATACTGGACACGTGCAGTTAGACGAAGACACGCAGAGTTGGCTAACACAACGAAACATGTCGTGAAGCAAAGGTATAACACTACAAGCGTTCTCCAGGACTGACTGACTGACTTTTTTTTCTTAAGATTTGATTTCAAGAACACACACACACACACACACACACACACACACACACACACACACACAACCAAATCGTTACGCTATTTCACGAAATGACGCAACAACGGGACGGTCAATTTCGACATAATACACGTCAAGTCTGTTTACCATGCATAAGCATGTTCTTCTTATACATTTTTAACAATTATTTTAACAAATATTTTCGTTTTCACAAAGATACAAACGCTGTCGTACAAATGTTGCAGGCCTTTCAGGTCAGCAAACTACAATACCCAGCATATACCTCAGACTACAAACATGGATGCCACGGATCCACATACAAAACGGTCTATACGCGACAGATCTCTAAATCTTCAGACTTTTGGTTATACGTACGTTCGGATACCCTATATAGAAAGACTCGTATTACCATTGCTTTTTACGAAGTATACGCTTCTTTCGCCTTGCAATGTTACAAACCCATTTTTGCGAGATCTACACGTCTGTAGAAATGATTAACAGGTCTTATAAAATCATTGATTTGACTTAACTTTAAAACACCATCCGCACGAACGATAAATCAGACGCTCTTAAAATCGATAGTGCACAAAAACGTGTGCAAAAGGACGGATGATCGCAGGAAATCACAGGAAAACAAACTTATTGTGGGATACTGTGTGCACAAAATCCCACAAAAGACTGAATGTAATATATGACTGATATATGTATGTTTACAGGCCCGTACACCGCAAATCACCCTACACCGTTTCCCAGCCAGCTGCTTAAATGTCTCTCTTTTTGCACATGTACACTATTTGAGTCATCTACACAGTTGTGGAGTTTGTATTTTTAGTTTATTTATAGGTAACCATTTATATATATATAGCATCTGTATAGTCAAAGCTGTCAGTAGGTTAGTTGTGTATAGGTTTATACTGTTTTACTTTGTGTTGTATATCTGTAGCACCGTGGTCCAGCGTGGCACGACATCTCGTCCCGCTGTATGTCCACAGATGTAGCGGGATGACAATAAAGATAGGGTGTATGTCAGTGTATGTCAAGATAGTGACATACACTTGACTTGGCGACACATTAACGTGATATTTCGGAGTCGTGTCTTACACAATTGTGTGTTACTTAACGTTTTTATGCAGTTTTCATATAAAATATAACAGTCTGTTACCAATTTAGATGTGTTTATTATGAAATCACACAAAGAACCACTGAAGAATGTACTGTTTGCTAACACGGAATTAATTAAAATAATACTCTGTGCTCATTTAACCGGTATATTTACAGTATGTTGAACGTAAAACAGTTAAACAGGAGCATTCAAACATTAAAAACCTATTAAACAGTCGTTTCAATACAAACATAATTTATCAAATACTATTAAACTATTGAATTTTGGACACCTTAAAACACTTTATTCAATCAAAAACCTGTCCCAAAAGACAGACGGACAAATCTTCAACGATTACTGAGACGGACGGAGTTTATGCAAAAGACAAAATAATTATTCTTCGTCACAATAACATAAGCGTTCCAATAATTTGATAACCTTACTGTAGATTTTCTCAATATTCTTTATTCTAGTTATTGTTTTCCTCTTATTCATAAACCCACAAGAGTTAAATAAAATTCAACAGCTTACAAATTCTCTAAGTGAATACATACAATCTGATGTTTTATATTCAGACTTGTCTGATAATTTTCTGATATACCTATCGTTATTCTATAATTAGGGCTAACAGGATGGAACTCTCAAAAGAAATACGGCAAAATAACTGTTTTTATCGATCAATTAAATGACGGATCCTCTACACGACACTGGTTAAGACTAAACAAATGACTTTTATTCTGGGACGTCTTTCCGGTCTGCCTACGATACATGCGTTCAGAAGACAAACCACGCGTGAAAAGCGGGTGTTTGTGTTTTTTCTGTTGCCTTTACAACTAGTAGGCCTACGCTTCAGACTTTTATGACTATTACACTTAAAGCGATCCCATTTCACAACAACGCGTACATAGATACGCATTTTCTTTTGCGTATGTCTCTAAACAACAGTTAGGTAAATGACTTGCGGTTGTTACGTTATTTTTGGGGAAAAGGTAGGACGGATTCATGTATTTTTATTCCGTCCACACAAATGCTCTGGCACCGACTGTCTTTTAGGTCTGACCCTGAAAACAGACGTCTTAATATTTTGTTCTTCTTTTTATGAAAACAAGCGGCAGGTAGTTTTTGTCCTCAGCTGCGGTATAACGACACGTTTTAACACGTCGTGAATTCCGATAGTTTGTTAGCAAACGCAACAGTTTATTACCGAGATGTCACATCAGAGCCGCGTTTTAGTTTATATATTTAAACTACTTACATGTTTATATTTTTAACTTAGTCGCATCTTTAACGGCGCTACCGTTCTACGCCCCGTCACACCGTCCCGAGATACTATAAACAATAAAAAATTACGTTAACTCACGCCAGGGGCGGATCTAGGGGTGGGGCCAGAGGGGCACCGGCCCCTGTTGAAATCTGATTGGCCCCTGAAGTGCCCCTGTCCTGTCAGTCATCGCTGATTTACATCAAGCTCTCTATTGGCTGCGTCGGTTCGTCGTTTGAAAATCAACCTGCTCAACGGTTTCTGTCTACAACTGCTAGTGCTGTGTTTTCAGTCACGGTCTTCGTCCCCTTTACGGGAAGTACCTATTCAAAACTTTAAAGTAAAAAAGCATATTATGGTTGATGTCATTTAAGTTCTCTTTCTCTAATGTTAGAAAGCTAATCAGCTCAAGACTCGACGAGTGCCCGATAGCCAGCGTGAAAGCCACTCGGGACCAGAGCTGCCAACTCTCACGCTTTCGCCGTGTGACACACGATTTTGCCTATTTTCACTCGCACTCACGCCACATATCCAATTACTCACGCAAAAAAAAACACGATCTTGGGCCAAGTTCGTTCCTTTTCAAACTCCTAGATGGCGCTGATGGCGTCTATGGCAGGCTGTATCCCGAAGTTTGCGACAGAAGAAGAGATACCCCGAAAGACAACGAGAGAAACAACCACCTCGAGAAGTCTGATGATGAATCTGAGCTGAGACTAGGTATGTAACAATGAAATCTCGTCCAATTGAGTACTCACTCTCTTAAACTTTAAATCTTGAAATAAATAATTTGTTTGTGTTTGTGCGTGTGTCTGTGAACATGATTTAGTGTGGTGAATGTAAACTTAGCTGTCATAACAGGCAGCAGGAGAGCACCCTTTTAACTTCGTGGTATACAGCATGCTCAAAACATCAGTTCATAGCATTTTTTATTTACTCGCATGCCATTCATCTTTTTATTAACAGGCCAAAGAAAAGGACTCACTGTGGATGAAGACTTTTTTCTGTAGGACTAAAACAGCACTTCGAACAGGTAAGATGTATTCCAAAGAATTTAACATAAATACAGGAAATTTGTGCAATAGAATTAGGTATGTTTTTGTAACTGAGAGTAGAGTTATTAAACCAACATGACCATAAATTATTTAAGGTTTCAAAGATGTCCCGTAAGAGACCTTTGCCAGGACAAAAGCGAAACCTTTTATTTTATTTAAACATCCAACCAAGTGAGAAAAGACAGATGGATCAACCTACAGTATACTTACAGTATTAATCAATAACAAATCAAGGTATGTTTTTCCATTGTGTTCTTGGTGCATTTTCCATAGGTGACAGGAGCCAAAGAATTTGAGAGGCTTGCTGCCGTCGCCAAACTGGTCCTGGTGTTGCCCCATGCAAACGCAGATGCTGAGAGGGTGTTTTCAGTTGTGGGACTGAACAAAACCAAGAGAAGAGACAGCCTAGCATTGGATGGCACCTTGTCATCAATAATGACCATAAAGATGGCCAATCTGGAGCCCTGCTTCAAATGGGAGCCCCCCTCAGATATCATCAAGGCCTCCAAGAAGGCCACAGGCCAGTATAAACATGCCCACAGATCATAGACAAGGACTTTACCCAGCTTCTGATCTGCATCTGATACTGATTATGCCTCATTTTGTGTTATTTTTGTAATGCATTCATCTGTATTATTGCTTGAAAAAGGTGTACTGTTTAAGCACTTTATTTGTTGCACTATTATTTGTTTCTGATGGACCATGTAGTGGGAGGCTTTGAATGAAGAATAATGTCCCTCCCTAACTAATCTTGTGTCGTTTTTGGCTGAACATTAATCATCAAGTGCTCTTAAGAATACAATTATTCACAACATAGGCTAGGTTTCAGTTAAGAATTAGTTTAATACCATTCTAATCAAAATATCAATCAACCTACCTAGGTCAAATCTTAAACACTGGTCTATGAATAAGGCTTTATTGTGGTACAGGGCAGTCATTTAGGCACAAGAATAGTTTTCTGGTTGAATGTTCAGCTCAAGTCTAGAAGGCCCTACAAATCATTATGCCGAACATTATGCACATCTTTATCAGACCACCCAAAAATCCACTAGAATGCAGGAAGTCACATCTACTTAATCCAAAATTTCCTGGGGGTGGACCTTCAGCTATGTCTGCTTCACAGAATGTAACCAATATTGTCCATCTCCAGTAGGCTGCCCCTATCAACGGCTTTGGGCCTCCCCACAAACCACCAGAATGCAGGGTACAACATCAAATTAATTCCAATTCTCTGATATCTGAGCCACCAACTTGTGAGGCTGCATGTGTGGCATAATTTTGATCACCCCTGACAAAATCTCACTCCAAGGTTTTGTGAAAAGTTGGCAGGTATGCTCGGGATAGTCGACGGATTTTTACCTAAGCTTTTGATTTGTTTGCAGCTAAGTTAGATTTAATATAGGATTCACATATTAGTTAACACAGTTGCACAGTTCAGGGTCAGGGAAGTAATACGGATAATGGTGTCTGACACTTACATCCCTATTCGGTCATACCAAACAGCCAGACATTAATTGTTGTAAATAAATGTAATGCAAAGTGTACAGGTGCACGTGCGTGATGTAACACGTCATTAAAACGCATGCGCATACTTAACAACAGAATACTCTAATAAAATGTAAAAGTATGAAAGCTAAGGTGGAAAATAAGAAGGGAAAAAAAACTGTAAAATGTAACAGCACATAGCCATGATTTTAACCATGTTTCATCTGAGGTAAAATTATACGGAATTACAGAGTTTATTCTGTAATATCTGTGTAGTATTTTATTTACAATTTATTAGCATTCTGTTGCACTTTACTTCACCGTGTATATTGTAATATTACACTTTAATGGCACCTTATATATCTCTAACTGTGATAGTCAACACTACAAAAGATAGAGAGTAATCATCAGCTCTAATGGCGCAGATGGTAAAAGTGACGCGATCGACCCGTGTTCGAATCTGCCTTTTGGCGAAGTATTTTCTTCCTTTTCATAATTTCAAATCACATCAGAAAAGCATTTATTTTCATTAAAACAATGATGGGTGAGAAATAAAAAAGTATGACAGCATTTCAGTGCCACGTAACAAAATTATCTAAAAAAATTGCATTATACTCGGCCCCCCTCTGTAAATTGTGGCCCCACTGTGGCCCCTGCCTTTAAAAAATCCTAGATCCGCCACTGTCTGGGCTGGATACGGACTGGATCTGTTGACTGCAGTGATCATCTGATCTGGATACAGACTGGATCTGGTGACTGCAGTGATCATCTGGGTTGGATACGGACTGGATCTGTTGACTGCAGTGATCATCTGATCTGGATATGGACTGGATCTGTTGACTGCAGTGATCATCTGATCTGGATACGGACTGGATCTGTTGACTGCAGTGATCATCTGGGCTGGATAAGGACCGGATCTGGTGACTGCAGTGATCATCTGGGCTGGATAAGGACCGGATCTGGTGACTGCAGTGATCATCTGGGCTGGATAAGGACCGGATCTGGTGACTGCAGTGATCATCTGGGCTGGATAAGGACCGGATCTGGTGACTGCAGTGATCATCTGGGCTGGATACGGACTGGATCTGGTGACTGCAGGGATCATCTGATCTGGATACGGACTGGATCTGTTGACTGCAGTGATCATCTAGGCTGGATACGGACCGGATCTGTTGACTGCAGTGATCATCTGGGCTGGATACGGACTGGATCTGTTGACTGCAGTGATCATCTGGGCTGGATACGGACTGGATCTGTTGACTGCAGTGATCATCTGGGCTGGATACGGACTGGATCTGTTGACTGCAGTGATCATCTGATCTGGATATGGACTGGATCTGTTGACTGCAGTGATCATCTGATCTGGATACAGACTGGATCTGGTGACTGCAGTGATCATCTGATCTGGATACAGACCGGATCTGGTGACTGCAGTGATCATCTGGGCTGGATAAGGACCGGATCTGGTGACTGCAGTGATCATCTGATCTGGATACAGACTGGATCTGGTGACTGCAGTGATCATCTGATCTGGATACAGACCGGATCTGGTGACTGCAGTGATCATCTGGGCTGGATACAGACTGGATCTGGTGACTGCAGGGATCATCTGGGCTGGATAAGGACCGGATCTGGTGACTGCAGTGATCATCTGGGCTGGATAAGGACCGGATCTGGTGACTGCAGTGATCATCTGGGCTGGATAAGGACCGGATCTGGTGACTGCAGTGATCATCTGGGCTGGATAAGGACCGGATCTGGTGACTGCAGTGATCATCTGGGCTGGATACGGACTGGATCTGGTGACTGCAGGGATCATCTGATCTGGATACGGACTGGATCTGTTGACTGCAGTGATCATCTAGGCTGGATACGGACCGGATCTGTTGACTGCAGTGATCATCTGGGCTGGATACGGACTGGATCTGTTGACTGCAGTGATCATCTGATCTGGATACGGACTGGATCTGTTGACTGCAGTGATCATCTGGGCTGGATACGGACTGGATCTGTTGACTGCAGTGATCATCTGGGCTGGATACGGACTGGATCTGTTGACTGCAGTGATCATCTGGGCTGGATACGGACTGGATCTGTTGACTGCAGTGATCATCTGGGCTGGATAAGTACCCCATCGGGTGGCTACGGTGACCTCGGAATAAGAAAGCAAAAGACTAATATTAGAATAGATGTCATTCTTCTTACGATGTAACAAGTACATCGTGTTTTATGGGAAGTGTTCCCGGTTCCGGTTGACCTAATTAATGTAGCTTAACAATCCTTCAACGGAATGGAATATTAGAAGCGTATTAGTTTGTTAAGTGTATGCCAGGTTAAAGAGATGGAGACACACACACGCTACTAAGATAGGCCTCAAACATAAATACCACCACCGACAATCATGCCCACAAATATCAATACAGACAAAACTCTGCCAAAATGCAGCTTTTCCCAAAGCATTGTGAACTTTTTGTAACTTCCTACGCTCCAACTTCTCCCTGATATTTTCTCCCAACAAATATTTTCTCGTAAGAATTTCACTCACCAAGGCACTTGTGCTGTGGTGATGTGACAATAAAAGTGATTGACCGGCCCGAGTGGACTCAGCGTGTCGGGCCCTTAATTAATCACATATTTATCTCATTAACTTCACTGCTTCAGTGTTACTCTTAGACTTTGTAGTGTGGACACAATGTAAGTGTTCATTTAAAACGGATAATTTTTGATGTGGGGTTTAAAGGGTTAAATATGTAAGATGCAAAAAAAAACAGAATGAAATGTAAATTAACAGTAATAAACTGTAATAAATTTAGGGCAACAAACTAGAAAAACAGTAACATACAGGCAACCAGAGCTGCCAGTAGATTACCGTTAATTCAAGGAAAAAACAGCAATATACCATAAAACATAACAGATTTCCCAAACAAAACAAGTTAATTTCACTGAAATATTAGTGAATGTTCATAGAAAAAAAGTAATGCAAAGTCAAATGATAAGGAGAGTAAATTTTAATCTGAACTCTATTAATGTGTTTTTGCACACAAGAGAGATCTGTTAGTTTAATGTAGTTTTGTGGGTCACCGTTGTGGTGGAGAGCAGAGCTTGTGCTTCAGTCAATGATGAGCCACAAACACTGATGTTTTGCTGCTTTATTTAAAGACAGTAACTGTAGAGTTGCTGATTCAGTGATAATCTCTTTACTAAGCTAATAAACTCGTTTTGGGGCAGACCTGACCTGTTGAAAAAAGATGGTCTTCATTCCTCCTGGGGTGATGCTGCTCTTCTTTCTAGAAATATGGCACATAATCTTAGAGTTCGTACTTGACTAACTGGGGCCCAGGTCAGGAAGCAGACAGACTGGCTAAACCGACCGTCTGCTAGCCGCCTCACGTCACAGAAGTTCATTCTCAGCACATACACAGTTAACTTCCCAGAGTAAAATTAACTCTATTCAGAGAACATTTGGTCCCTCTCTAAATAGAGTTAAATTTAATGAGTTTATTATGTGACTAATTAAATGATGATTGAGCATTAATGAGAAACAGATGCTGTTAACAAGCAGAATCACTGAAGAAAAGAGAAACACAAGAACTACAACTGACTTCAGCCACAGATTAAATCAACTGAAATAAAATAAGACATTTAATCTCTCAAGATCTGATTAAACAACTCCACAAACAGCAGCACCAGCTTCACTCATTACTAACCAGATGGAGTTTATTGTATTGTACGGAAGCTCTAATTGAGAATTAACAGAGGTTTAGATGATGATGTTTTATTGGTCAAGAAAAAAAAACACATGATGCCACCATAATAGTGGTCAGTGTTTACTTTAGTTGGGCTCTTGACAGTTTTAACAATTAAAATATATTGTTTCTCAACAAACATTTGTGCATTGCAGAATCAAAAGTGCTAAGTAGCAGCTTAATATATGCTTTCTGTTAATAACTTATTTTAAGTAATGTAACGAAGCAGTCTCCAACCTCAAGCCCCAGAGGCCGATATTCAGTGTGAGGAATATTCATGAGTTTCCTGTTTCAACTGAAAATATTAGTGTGTTTCCCTCAGATCACAAAATATTTTCAAAAAGTTGACCTAATGATTAACATCAGGTAGTTGATATGCTCAACTGGTCATACAGCTGTTAAGCTTTTTTATTTTACTTTAAAATGAGTCTTTTAATAATTTTGCCAAAATGTATCTGTTAAAGATTGTTATTATGATCATTCTGTCATTCCTAAAAGTGCTTTGGGTGTACAACAATACTTTCATGTTAAGTGAACATGAAAGCATCAGTTCTCAATTAATCACTTTATAGTTGCAATATTCAACAGCAGGCGAAGTTTAACTTGGTAAGTAGCTTGTAATGCATGTTTTCAGCTAGATCATTTTCAGATGTAAAATGATAATATGATAATGAAACTATGCATATATATGATGTAGAAATTACTGTACTGACTGTGTAATAGATCCTGAAGTCTGTATGTTGTACAAGCAATAATTGATATTCAGCAGTGGTCCCTGCCTAATATGGTAAGTTCTTATATACAGTAGGTAACATTTGCTTCTCTATTAATTCACACAATAGATCCATAAGAGCATGGCTATTTTAAGAGGCATGTTTTGGAATAATCTGACAGACATATTGTTTGCAAAAGAGATGGGCGAATACTTAATCGGTATTTAATTACAAACAATTAAGGAAGCATTAAATATTATACACCTACTTATCCAGCAAAACATTATTTGGTAAAATTGTAATCTTATTGCTCCTTATTTTGTTACAGTTGCCCTGACATTGTGGTTCATTTGTTTTGCCATTGCACAGATGTAAGGTCTTTTACTAGTGACATATTCACAAATGTAAATTATCCTTTTTTATTTAGGAAGGAAATGGACCATTATATCGATGCAATATGATTTTCTATACAAAAAAAAAACAGTTACAACGGTACAAGTTTGCTATTTTTAATACAAAAAAATGTATTGTGTACAACCTCCTCTACTGAATAAATATTTGTAACTTTTATAAATTTTGTCATGTTTCTGTAATGTTAAATATATATAAGTGATCTCAAGTGTGTTGCAGTTGTACGCACTTTGCAAACCAACAGCATTTTGACTGAGAAACGTTTTTTTTTCTGTGAATATTTCAGCAGTATGTGTGTCATGTATTTCTGTCAACTGAACTAACGATGTTAAACAATCTTTTTAGTAGATTGTTTGCTTTTCAGAGTAGTGGCCAAACTGGTTTGCAAAGCAGTCGATTTGCATTTTTTTGGACCACAATCACTACGAATCATCTGAAGCATTTACTTTTTTTGTTGGAAAAACAGACTCTATCGAGAGACTTAAGATCACAAGGAACAAACAGCGCTGGATAGGATATTCACATATAAAAAATTATAGGCCAAAGGCTACTTTTGAACGATAACTTCGAGAAAATCAAGCTACTGCACAGCTGTGTCATGTCGGGTATTCACACCGTAAGTGTACTCGCTCGTGCATTTTTTCAGTTGTTTTCTGTGGACATGTGCTAGATGAATCTGTGTTTTGTAATGTCTGTCTCCAGTCACGGTACGTAATATTCATGAGTGAAACTTTTATCTGTTTATATCAGGTAAATATTAATTATCCATAAATCTAGGAATCAAGTCTGTAGAGAACTTGTTTATAAATAAAATGTATAACAATATTTAAATAGATCTTACTGATATTATTAACAGAAGCTGCAGTTTCCTCTCTGGACCTCCAATATCAGGTGCTAAAACTACAGTGAATTATAGCTTATATCAGACAGGATTCAGTGTGTATCTTTATGATTAATGGCATGTATTAAAAGTTATAATATATAAAAAATAATAACATATTCTTAAGATTAATTTATAGGCTTTTCATGTCTTCAATTGAATAGTGTAGAGTAGACAGGGAAGCTTTTGGGCAAAGAGAGAGGGGGGTCAGGAAGAATATGCAAAGGACCACGAGCTGGGATTCGAACTTGGGTCGCCATGAGCACAGTTGTGCTGTATGGCACACACACACACGGGCGCATGAACCAGTGTTGCAGTGTTTACAGACTCTTTTTGTAAGACAAAGCACATAGCCACTAGTGACATTTTGGATAAACATTAGCTCTCATTCAGTAGAATAATGTCACCGGTTTAGACCTTCCCAACGCAGTCTTTCTCCACCGGCAGAGTTAGCAGCGTATTCAAAGAACCGAACCGCAGCAGAATTGTGAATGAACAAGTACAAAACAGCGTTTCCAAAAACCTATCATTGTTGACTCTCTAGCATATGAACATTAATGTAGTTTGTATGTAAAAGTTTGAAATATGCACATAGTTTGTTGGACAGACGGACG
>QVTF01021519.1:0-63039 GCA_003573665.1 Oxygymnocypris stewartii
ACTGTTAGACTAGAGGTAACTAAGTCAGATTACAGGGATATCTTAACCATCTCACTAGTAAGTATGGTGACCTTTACTAATGTAATTAAATGTCAAGATCAGAGTCAGTTAATTCCTCTTATGATCAGACAATGCTGTTTATTTCAGTACAACGCATGTTGCATTTCATCGAAGTCCAAAGGTAAACCGTAATGATTTCAACAGTGGTTCAAACAGGAGAACAAGAAAATAAAACAGAGCCAAATACACATGTCCATATTTAGTTCATTACCTAGATAGAGAATATATATAAACCTAGGTATGAGCGTTGACCAACATGCAGTGCAAGGGTGAATGTGCATACAGTTTTAGCCAAACACTGGCAGGAATTGAAAATATTACATTTATGTTACCTCAGCTCAGACAAATTTCCAAATACCCCTTAGGCAATGTAGTACTGACAGTAGGGGAGGGAATTCATATTTTAGGCATTATAGGCATTTGACCTTTTGGCTTTGCTTTCTTTATGATGCAGTTGCAACACTTACATTTCAGCCTATCATGTGCTGTTGTATTTCATTTCATAACGATCATCATTTTGATTATTCCGTTTTTTTATTGCTTGGTATCATGCATCAGGGGGCCTTCACATGGTTTGAGGAAATTCTTGACTATAGAATGTCCAACAGCACTGAGCACTCCCTCCTGAACTGACATTGTGTAACCTTTTATTTTTACATAATGTAGATTCTGGGGTTTTAATTGCCTGACAATAATTCTTTATTTATTCTGATGTTCTGGGCCTAACCAGTAGGAGGAGTAATTTACTTTAGGGCTGTTTATATTGGCTTCTCCTGATTTTCCAAAATAGATTACACTGTTCACTGGGATCATGTAAATATGGCAAAAGTGCATATATACCTAAAACACACACACACACACACACACACACACACACACACACACACCACACACACACACACACACACACACACACACACACACACACACGTTGGTTTTTATGGTTTACGGGGACTTTCCATAGGCGTAATGGTTTTTATACTGTACAAACTGTATGTGCTATTGCCCTACACCTACCCTACACCTAAACTTAGCCCTCACAGGAGACTGTGCATTTCTATTTTCCCTCAAAAAAACCTCACTCCGTATGATTTAAGCGTTTTAAATTATGGGGACACTGAAAATGTCCTCATAAATCACCTTCTCCTTGTAATACCTATGTCATACCCATGTCATTATACAAATTTGTGTCCTCATAAACCACATAAACATGCCCCCCCCCCCCCCCCCCCACACACACACACACACAACAACAACAACAAAGAAACAAACAAAAACAATAGTCATTAAAACTAAAACTCTGGAATAAAAGTCGGGACAAAAGAGCTAACCCGGTTCCATATTGAGTTGAGAATCATGACTTATGTAGATCCATTCAAATATTGTAACTCACTGTAATACTTTTAGTACATGATGATGTTTCTCTACGTAGAGGAACAATTTACATCAGAACTCATGACATAGCCTGAGGGGAAACCATGGTAACAATGGTCAGACACAGATGCAGGCAATTTGTTCACACTTTGATTTTCTCTTTCAAGGGTCTACAACAATAAAAAATATGCGACTCTTCTGTTCAGTCTTTTTACAAAAATACATATGTAAAATTGATCAATATTTAGTTTGCTTATATGCATATAATGTAAAAATTACTTGAGTTTGTTAAAGATATGTAATGTCCCAAGAAGACATAAAATACAGAGATATATCATTCTCAATTTAAACTTTGAAGGTCCACGCAACCAAAATATAAATAAAAAATACAATAGCTGTTTGCGTTTCACACTGATCTCAGAACAGTTTTGAGATCTCAGTGTCTCTGTTGATGAAACATATATTAACCCTTGAGAAAATATTTAGAATTAGGTTGTAATAGAGTTTTTTTTTGTGAATGCTTGCAATGTATTTTCTTGACAGTTTAATCTGAGAGATCTATCAGAAATAGTGAGCTATCCACTTTTCCTAATTGAGCTGAATATTCCCTTACCCTTAGGCTTATCTTAGAAAATAAATTTTATTCTTTTTAACTGATACGAGGTTAGTCTTGATGAGTGATTTCCTATTTTTACGCTATTTTTAAGAAATGTGGAGATAGGGCTGATTGGACTCACTAGATCTTTGATTCATGTCAAATTTCTGTATGTGTGTGTGTGTGTGTGTGTTTTACATTTACATTTACATTTTTTGATTCAGAGTGTTTCCCACCACAAGCGGGAATTAAGTTGTCAGCGGGAATGCTGCACGCAACAGCTTGCAGGTTTAAAAGGGAATTCTTAATATAGGCCTCGACTGTATGCTAAATCCAGGTCAAAGTTGAGACCCCTTTGTCTTTTGCACATAAGCCTCTCTAAAAGTGTAATTGTGTTCCCTTGAACGGCAGCTGCACCAGCGCTCACTAGTGACAGAGACGTCCTCGTGTTCTCCACCTTGCTCTCCCGATTTACTCCCAATGATGCATGTTTTCCCAGTTGTAACATTCTAGGTTGTACTGTGAACTGTACGTCGTTCACCTCAGATGACCTGAATGAGGCAGCGTCACCTACTCGCGCTATCTTATTCACACACCCACATCAGGTAAACCAGTTTTAGGCAACAAGGTTTAGACCTCACCTGGCGGACTAGTAACATTTACCTCAGAACGAAGAGTTGCTTTGGTACAATGGGGATTTTCCACACCGAGTGTGCCAACAACTCTTTCCCGCCCTTTTGCATACATAATTGTCAGTCATGTGTTGCAGCATTAACTTGGTGAATCTTTTTCTCCCTTTTCGTTCCAAAAGTTTGATGCGAAGTGAGGGCTGCAAATAAGTATGGATATATTTTATGTATGACTTTGTCACAACGTAAACACTTTTTGTTTGGCCGCATGCTTTCTCAAGGTCTCTCCCTATCAAATGTGCAGTTTGTTTGTGTACATGCAAATCCTTCTTGTGCTTTCTCTTATGTTTTAGTTTAGTAGGCATACAGTAAAGGCATGCACACCGCAAGAATCTTTTCAGCATGTCTCTTTCAATGCATAAACGAGTACACAGGCATTTCACTGATGTGAAAAATGTATCTTGGATTCTAATAGGGAAGTTGTAAGTTTGCCAAGGTGCTTTCGTGTCCTCAGCTAACCCCGGCACTCATATGGTTTTCTACAAGTCTTAGTGAGATCACTGCCATTTCTAAAGGAAAATATCTGGAAATGGTTTGTAAAAGAGAGATGAAAAAATAAAACAGAGGTAGTCAAAGAGTTCTCTCACAGAATTTGGCCAAGTTTACTTCTTATTTGTTTACAACCGGGCTTTATAAAACGGGCCTGACGAACGCAAAGGAGGGAGCTGCTTTGGAGTACAGCAGAGCACTCAGAGATAGAATGTCCTCCATTTTGGAGAAAAGGGCAGCTCCAAACGTGTTCACTATTCCAATAGGAGAAGTATTAATGGACACATAGGCTAACAGAAACAGTGGCAAAAATGCGGAATTAAGTAAAGGCTCGAACAACAAAGGCTGTTTAACCCATTACCACTCCAGACTGTTAACATGTCTTTATTCTTACTGGCAAGGATTAGTTTTTGAAGACGATTAGTGGTGTGTTGCACAAAACAGACGAGGATCCGGTGAACAAATATATAATGTATCATGTTTCAAGAAGACAACAACTGTCATTGAATGCACACACACACACACACACACACACACACACACAGTGTGTTAGCATTGTTTAAATTGGTCCGAAAAAATTATGCATAGATTTTTAAATCATGTAAGATTGCAGCTGCTAAAATGGAACTTCAAGAACTACAATATGTAGACTCGTTGTCGTAAAGGTCTCGATTGTGTATCTTCATGTAAATATTTTAAAGATGCATTCTTTCCCCTGAGACCTTGGCTTTAAACAGGATCAGTTTGTGTTGTGTGTGTTCTGTGTTGCTATAGTTTGAGGACATTTTGTCTGTGACCTGTGTCTGGTTCAGAAGGGAGGGAATAAGCCTCACATTATTGCAGTGTCTCTATGCAGGTGTTGTTTATCCTACTCTGTATTATGTGGCCGTTTTGGAAAGAGCACTTGACGTTTTTATGGGTATGTATGAACTGGGGCAGCTTAAAGAGGACAGCTGCAGAACTGAGGAAACATGTTGAACGTTTTGAAGAAGGAATGGCCTTGAAAACTGTGTGCATAGGTGTACATACCTGTTGCCAGGACGGCTATTGTTGCCAAGGCAATTTGGCAGAGGGGCAAGCATGTGAATTGTTTGCTGGCCAGTCTAACACAATTTTTGAGATTTTTAAATCTACAATTTCCTCTGCAAAAGCAGAGAATATGGAACCATATATTTATACTATGAATAATGTTGTAGTGCAGTTACTGCCAATGTTGTTGATTTATTTTGCCAACTGTAATTCTATAGCATTATATATGTTATAGCCTATAAATAAATATACATATGTGTGTGTTTGTGTGTGTATGTATATCATTTATAATTATGTTAGCTGTACGTACCTATGTCACGGACGGACAGTTGTTATTATCAAGGCAGTCTGACAGAAGGACAAGTGTTGGAAGCGTGACTGAATTGTTTTCTAGCCAGTCGAACATAATCTGTAATTTTCAGAAAGCAGAGATCAAAGAATTATATTTATATTGCCTAATATAAATCTTCTGGATTTTGATTAGGACTACAACAATTAATTGATTGAGAATTGAATTGAAAAAGTGTGCAACACAAGTATAAGTATATACAAGTATATACCGCATTGATGCAGTAATTCATGCAAAAGGAGTCCCAACCAAGTATTGACTGCATAGAAATGAACAAACTTCTCAGAAGCCTGACATTTCTGTTTAAAATATCCTTTGTTTTATTGATCTTTTGTAATATTTTCCGAGACACTGAATTTTTGGTTTTCATTATCTGTAAGCCATAATCATAAAACATTTAAGAAATAAAGGCTTGAAATATTTCACTCTATGTGTTATGAATCTATATAATATATGGGTTTCACTTTCTGAAATGAGTGTCAAAAAATGTTGACCTTTTTCATGATATTCAATTTTTTTTTAGATGTATCTGATATATATATATATAACACACACATATGCACACACACATAGATACAGGATGGAATAAAAATGATAATTAGTCCCTTACATTGCATGATCAAATAATATAATTATTGTAACGTTACTATGTTCAGAGAAGTGAATGTGTGTTCAGAACATTTTCTATTTTACCACCACTTAACCATTTGATATAATATAAAGATTAAAGTGCAGATACAACTAAACCACTGAAGAAAAACATTTAACCACCTTTAAACAATTGCTAAACACTGTTAAAAGTTTGTTATTTTGTGGTATATGTTTTTTTCTTTATTATTTTAATTGCATCTGCACTTTAAATTTTATATTGTATAAAATGTATTGCATCCATTATGCAGTGTTCTTTGCACAGTGTTTGAGGATTATTAGGCTAGATGTGGATGTTGGCATAGCATGTGTTTTAAATATGGTCAGATTAATACAAATAATCATGAGCATTCTCAGTATGTAAAGCATACAGTATTTTCATTATTATTAATTTAAGCATACAGTTGTATTGTTTCCTACACTTTATGTAACTTGGTGAGTAGGTGCTTTCACACATACTGCCTTTTATGTACATTTATTGATATTTTAGAGTTTAGCTGTCATGTCTGTTGAGAAATACTGGTGAAACGTTACAGTTGTAAAACTGTAAAAGTACTGTTTTGATGCTTGTGTGAACAAAGCCATACAATTACTGGTATTGGCATGCAGAGCTGGGTAGTAACTGATCACATGTAATCTCGAATACATAATCAGATAAAAACAATTAAGTATGTGTAATTAGAGTAAATACATTTTAAAATACTCGTAATCAGACTACAGTTACATTTTTATTTATTACATGATTAAATATTATTCACACAATAGCCATAAATTATTAAACATTAATTGATTATCTCTAATTCTATCTTTTAAATGTTCCTTTCTAAAATAGTCTACCGCATATATCAGAAAACGTCTAGTTTTGTGGACATTCACACATATAGTCATTACTCAGATGGCGACACAGCATTTGATCAATGGATTTACAAAAATCATTTCAGGTTTAAGAAGTGTTTCAACATTGCATCAACTACTGATGAACACATTAATGTATGTTTGAATTATCACTCAGTAGGTTATTTTACCATGCATTATTATGTATTATTGAAAGGCTTTTGGTTTTCAAACTCATTAAAATGCCCAAATTCTCGTTATTTCTTATTTGCAGATATTCTAAAACTTTTTTGTAATCTGAACCTCTTTTACGTATATATTTAAAATATATTTACTTTAATGGTCAATCAGACAAATATCCCTTTGCATTGAACTTTGAGCATTGCAACTTTGCAGATGTTTTTTTAAGCTCAAACAGCAACATTACACACTAACTAAAGTTAAAAAATTGTAATCATAATCAATGACTCCTTTAAAATAAATATTGTAATAATTAAGTATCACATTTGCATATTCACGGCTCTCTGACATTGGTTAATGGTCATATGGTGTGCAAGTAAACATAAAATATTTATTATTTTTTTGTAATTGAATTATTTTGATTGTTATTTTAAAATTATTTATTTTAATTTTACATTTTTATGATTACATTTTTGCCTTTCATTAATCTCATAAATCCCCTGCAGTTCCTTTATGAACCCCAGTTTGGGAAATCTTGATGTAATGTAATGTTTAATGCACTTCATGTTGTTAATTACAATGAAAGGAAGATATTTTCTCACTCTTTGTATTTTTACATCATTATGGTACAAGATTATCCTATTTAAATCAGTGTGATAAACGAGTTCGGTCAAAAGTCATCTCAAAATAATCTGATTATATTACCTAAAATGTGTAATTTAATGGATTACGTTACTGACTACAATTTTTGTCATGTACTTTGGAATCAGTAATGGATTACGTAATGGTAAGTAATCTACCCAGCTCTGTTGGCGTGTACAAAGTGAGGACATGCTGACATGTGAAGTCTGCTTTGAGCCATTCATAACGTTGGACAGAGATGACACAATTACTTTGCGCTGTTTTAAAAAATGCCTGTCACTGGGAAGTAAAAAAAAAAACAGATCAACAGATATTGGAAAATAGTTTCTGCAGGTGAATGAAGAAAACATTACAGTGTTTAAGGGTAATTTTTGATGATTGAAATCACAGATTTTACCCGTATTTGGTGCTGATGTGTGAATAGTGTCTTTAGAAAGCTGTTACTTATGTGAACAGCAGATGTGCTACATTTATGGAAAAAAATACAATCCAGCGATTTTACAGTGTTTAGCAGGTTAGTTGTGTGAAAAGCATCTAATGATACATTTTTCAAGAGTGTCCAATATAAAGAAATGGAAAAATTCTTACTGACCTTGAGACACAGTCATGAGGTTCTTTTTGAAAGGGCCGCTCACTGATATATTTTCCTGTTTTATGTTATTTTCCTGCATGTTTTTACATGTTTGTTGAACCTCATGACATTGTTGGTCACACCACTAACTTAACTTTTAATTTTTTTTTAAATATATTTATATTATTTGACCAAAACGGCTTCACTTATTTTTATGAAATAATAATAACATATTTTAAATAATAATACTTTACCTTATATAATTTAATTTCTTCAGAGATTTTTTACTTTATGTCCCCAAAAATATCAATAATTTTTATTGAGAAAATAAGAACATGTTCATCATACATGATGGCTTTAAAATCACTCAATTTAAGTCATTGTATGTAAGAAATGAATTTGTAATGTATTTTCATATAAAAAATAATAGATTTGGAGAAAAAAATTGTCATGTCAGTGACCCCCCTCTTTACAAGCAGTCTGACACAATTACACTTTTTTTTATTCATTTGCTTTATATTTTACCAAACCAATTAACCAGTTTGAATGTATGCATCACTTATCATGTTAATGATCAAAAATAATTGTTATTTGTAACCCAATGTTTTAACACTGTCCATGCTGTTGTTTATGTTGGTGCTTCTAATTCTATTATTTATCATAAGCACTTAAAAAAAGTTTGAGTTTTTTTGTCTACCAATATGGTCCTCATTATTGACACATTTGAATAACTTTGGATGTGTTTTATTGGATTAGAAAAGCATATTGTAAATCTTTCTCTCTTTATTAATTTGGATTATCCCATGTTATGCTCCCTTAAATTTTAATGTGCAGTGTGATGACTCCCATCAAAATCTTTTTAAATTCACACTTGCAATTAAGACGCATCCTCATTTTCATTGATAAGGTGAAAAGCATTAATGAGATTTTGGCAGTTTCAGTGTAAGTCTTGTGAAATGGAAAATGGCTGTTTTAACAATTGTTGCAATTGCAACATGGTTATTAATCTGACAAAATAAGGTTTTTAAATGCCTTATATTCTGACACTGGAGATTTGGCACAATGGGGATACTTTATTGGAAAAGCAATACGATTGTTTAAGCAAGATATATGTTTCCAGTTTATAGTCCAGTTTGCTGACAGTGTATCCATTTTCTTCTATGTAAATATATATTCAAAAAATATGTACACAGTGTTCAACGGGGATCCTATTTGCTATCATTTCTTTCAACATTCTAGCTTGATTTTGTTTGCATCTAGGTCATTTTCAGTGTAATTTCTAATGACTTGCATCAAACGTTTTAATTGTAATGTCTAACACTATGGCTGTTGTGTTTTACTATTGTGTTTGGCTTTGGTTATTCCTTTTGAACCTTATATTATCTTTATAGTGTTTATTATTCTGTGTTTATTATTAAGGCTGAATATTTGTCATTGTTTGCATAGCACATATCAATATAAAGGGAATCAAGAAATTACATCTAATGCCTCTCACACATTAACGATTAGTAGTTTGCCATCTCTTGTAGGGCTGTGCGATGTGGACAAAAAAAACCTATCACGATTTCTTGAATTCTTTCTAGATTTCGATTCTAATCACGATTTTGACACAGACAGACATGCTTTACAGTTATAAATGCATTCTGTGTGAATTAGAAACATTTCCAAAGGAAACCATTTAGACCTTCCCCAAAAAGTTGTAACATGTCTCTAGAACAGACATATGGCAAAATACACACAGAATGCGGTGCATTCTGATTGGTTCGGATAGCATACTGCGGGAGGTTGGGGCCGGGGGCGCAGAAAAAATCGTGCTATAAAGCGATTTAGAAATCGAGCAAGCTCAAATGGTGGCCACATACATCTCTATTACATTAACTGCCAGTAAATTACTGTATTATTGCCATTGTTTTTTTTAAATGCGGCATTACCTTCAAGAGTTGTCTAAGACAAGGCTTAAATGGTTATCATTATTTTCCCTGCCTGTAGGTGACATCAGACAGAAAATAAAATAATTTTAAAGACAGAACAGGTTCTGTTAAAAGGTTATGAAGAGAAACATTTTTGCACATTTTTGTTCAGAAAACAGCAGGAATGTCTATTGAGAAAATGAACGTGTCAATTTTGATTGCATGTTTACTTTGATGTTATAAATTAGGCTATTTAGCCATTTTGGATCACCATATGTTGATTAGAAAATGTTGATTCGCATTGTTACATTAGGTCTGTAATGAAATCCAGAAGACTGAGTAAATATGGCGTTTGTATAAACCTAGTTTACAGTGAGCCAATTGTAATGGAGACCAGGTTTGGTGAACTGCTTAATTCGGAATCTATTTTCATAGGTTGAAGTGTGTTTGCTGGTGGACTGATGTTGCAGATTGGGGGTCAAGTGTGATGTGTGGAGAAAGAACTGAAGCTCTAGTCGATGTATCACTATCTGATCTTTTTAAGGATTCTCATGACTTCCTGTTTCTACTGGCTATCCTCCTTTTGCTGATGCTATGTTTCTTTCTTTCTTTCTTTCTTTCTTTCTTTCTTTCTTTCTTTCTTTCTTTCTTTCTTTCTTTTTTCTTTCTTTCTTTTTTTTGGCAGTTGCCATGGACATCTGTACCAACATGATAAGACTGTAATTGTACCAATATCTGCTCCAGGGTTCAAATAATTTTGAAGACCGTCACATGAACAGTCAAATGGTCCATCTTGAAAATATCTTTGTGATATATTCAGTGAAATCGGCATAGAAAACAGCTGTCACATGGCTCTTTTTCACTCCCCCTTATTTCCTTTTACAATTTTACACCAAATATAATGCAATGTGACTACAGTTAATAAAAATGACTGAAGAGTTGGTTAAAAATGGGAAAATATGCAGAATGAGCAATATAAATTAACATAGGGATTTACACCTTAATGAAGGGGGCAAATAGTATGGAATTAGTTATTTCCCAAGTGTGTGATGCTTGTGATATTTATTCAAATTGATGTTTTCAAGTGCACTGAATGTGTTATTTGGAAAATATGTGTCATATTTCACTAAAGCATGTCAAGAAGCAAAATCTGTAGATGCCAATATCACGAAGAAGGACCTTTTGAATCAATTGTAGGATATAATTTACAAAAATGGGAACCTTACGCACAACATCAGAACAGTTGAGGCCTTTTCACAGTGCACCAACAAATAAAGAGAAACAAAACATATGAGCTTGCATGTTTGTGGAATTTCAATATAATAAATTTGCACATGCAATTCTCATATATGCAGAGCATAATGGGAGTCTGATTTTAAAGGAGGCACTGAATCGCAGTAAACATCACACAGAAAACATCAGCAGAGCTATGTTATCTATGTTCATGTGTTTTATAGTAATGATATTTAAAATCAAGCAAAATAAATTAATTATTGGTACAAAACCTACACTATCTGGACCTTTAGAGACCCTCTATGGGTGGTAATCATATAAGTCTACAACAAGTATAAGCTAATATGTGTTTATGGCATTTGATTGAATGCCAGAACCTGGAAAGACATTAGTAGTAATTTGCACAAAAGCAGGATACATGTGATTGTTAATAAGCGGTGACTCAGAAGTGCCATATTTAGAAACAAAAATGTCAATGAACAAAATAAACCAAAAAATTAAATGACAAAAATTAAAAGCCATTCACAGTAGGTATCCCAGACCAAATCTTAAAGTCTGCTTAATGACAAATGGTAGACTATGTGTTATAATACAGAGGGTAGGACTCATTTGACAGCAAAACAAGAACAAGAGCTTCATATAAAGCAGGAACATGCATAACTTTATGATTAGATGGCAAAAGGCCATAAACACGCAATTTAAGCTCTCTCCGGAAGACTTTCTTGGCACTTTGCCTAAAGAGCGTGGGGTCGTTTCAGGTCAGGCCTGGCGTGTTGTTGTAAAGGAAGTGCAGAGCATTCGACTCGCTGTATTTCACTTCCTTGTTTTTCACGTGCCGGAATCACATTTGAGAAATCAGACACTGACAAGACGGCAAAGCAGTGAAAGGTTGAAGTTTATGTCAATGTAGGTTTTCATGCAAACATATTTTATGCATCTAAAATGCTTAAGGAGTCGCCATGTGTGCTCACTGAGGATCAGTCTGAACAGGTCAGAATGTTTAACATAACTTGTTGGTTTTTTGCCGCATTTGTTTATGCCATTATTTGTGTGCTTTAGAAACGAATGATAGTTTTGTTTTGAAGGTCTATGTATGTAGGAATTCTGCTTCTCACGTTTTGCATTTGAATGCTTTAAATACTTTCAGCTTGGTGTAAAAGCTAAATACTTTTTCTGCATACAATCACAAACTCTTTAAAAAAAATTGTTTTGCTCCATTAATGTGCATCCTGCACTCAATTTGTGCATTTGTTGCCTGTTAAAAGGGTTCCGAAAAGCAGTTGCTCTACATTTAGTGAAGCCTTCTATTCAACTCGAAATGAACGCAGCTAAATAAATGAATAAATAAATAAATGATGAATGCCGTCAGGAGGACGGGACATATTTTGCCATCTCATTCGGCAACCGGTTACTGTCCATTGTTTTAGCTTGCTAAGGAATGTTTGTATTGCACAAAATCATGAAAAAAAAAGAATGAAAGAAAGAAAGAAAAGACAAAAGTGTTATTTTATTAATTAGAACTGTCTGTCTTTGTGTATTCTCATGCAGTCTGGTCTGCATTTATATGCTAACATAATTTACTCCTCTAACCTAAGGCAGAGTTTACCATCACCTCGACAGACCTCGACAGAGTGTGTGTGTGCAGCCAGTGTTACTAATATCTCATGATGAATGTGTGTGTGTGTGTGTGTGTGTGTTCATTTCAAATTTACTAAGAAACATGGGGAGCCATTTCAAAACGTAGAGACATTTCTTTGCCTGTTGTTAGGATATAAATCTTTCTCTTGATTTAAATGTCACCTATTTTTAACAATAAATATAAAAACTGATACAAAATGGTACTTCTTAATGTATGCAGTTATTATTTTCCCCAAATGGAAACAGGTTTTACAACTCATGCGCTGTGTAGGTGTTTTTAATGCAAACGGGTTCACGCAATTGGAGCAAAGGTAATTAAATGCTGATATTGATTGATCGTTTAGTTATTCTTTCATCAAGGATGTTTTGATGGTATATTATCATCTAATTTTAAATTGGAAGTATGTTGGGTTTTACAGGGCTGTTTAGTGATATGAGTATTGTAATTCGGGGATTGGTTATACAGTAGCTTATACACTGTCAGAAAAAATAAACAAAATTTGTATCTTAATGGCTACAGCAGCTTGTCACTGGGGCAGTACCTTAAATGGACACCTTTGTACCTTATTACCCCTATAAGTGCATATTAGTACCTTACAGTAGTAATATTTACCCGTAAGGTACTAATATAATGCTTTTAGGGGTAAATCAAGAGTATTTTCCCTAAATGTAATTTTTTTTACACACTTTTTTTACTGTTGACTTGACTAATGGTATGAATGGAGGTTGAAGCATGAATGGGAAAACTAGTTGAAAATGTATACTTGGTTATCTGGTTGGATTCACTTACAGGTCTTTGCATCAACCCTGTCAAACAAGTATGCTTTGAACTATATGTTTTTTTTAAAGGCAAATACTGATAATTAGAGAGAAGAATGTACAATGACCAGTATGATGCGCTTACACTCCAAATGAGTTCCAGATGTTTGACGGCACCAGTGAAAATTATTGTTATTTTTATTTTTGTAATTTAATACAGTTGGTTTCATTACAAATTATAAAGACTAACAATAACTTGAAGTTCACAATTAATTTGTGTTTGGTATGTCCCCCTCTTGTGCTTTAATGGCAGCATGCCAAGCTGACGAGTTTTGGCATTGCACGAATATAGTGCAAAGTCTGACGATCCACGTAGTCAGTGTCACAAATTTTCTTAGTGACCTATTAATTAATGCAGAATCATTTAATGTCATAATCCCAAAAATTGTATCACTGTTTATTTTCTATGTTGATATAGGATTTCCTATCCTAAATTTCGATGTGGTTTCTTAGTTTTGAACCCCACTCTATGTAGTACCATTTATTTACAGTTAACAATTGATTAATATTGACACAAATATAGCTGAGTAAACGCTTATTTTGCATAATGTTTGTTTCACTGAAGATATTAGAAAATATAAAATGAAGTAAATAATCAATAGAAAGGGCTACTGAACTGACAATAGGTCAAGCCAATGTAATTCTCACAAGATCGTCTGGTTGATCAGTATGGTAATGATTTTTGCATTCAGTGGATTTCCCAAATTGTTTAGAAATATGGACCTCACTGTTGCATGTGATAGGTTGCAGCGTGCATGTCTGTGGTAAGGACATTTTGTAATTTTGACCTTGGCTAAAACTTACGGGCAAGGAAAAATATGTCACAGTTAGTATCGGTGATTCATTGGTTCTGAATTATTCTTGTCCACAAGTGCTGCCAAAATCTAGACAAGACAGACACTGTCAGTTTCATTTCTTGATTTGTTCCTTTCTTGCTTCCTTTAAGTAATTTTTTGTGGTTTTTAAGCATACTTTCACTGAGAGCGATATGACGTTAGGACACTTGGGTTGCAGGCTATTAACACCTATAAACAAATCTTATGGACACCGCAACATCAAAAAGCACTTCGAATTTGGACAGGAAAGTAGGTCAATGTACCATTCGCATCATTAATATATTTATGTAGGTTTTATACGAATATAGTTGCGTTATAAATAAATTCTTGCCACCACCTCATTCTCTTATTGTTTCTGCTGTGTGCTATTAAAGACCAGGCTCAGAGGCAAAGGACAATGTGTGAATGCTGAGCATTGTAAGTCACATTTGCATATTTGAGATTTATATTATTCAGATGCTTGACATCCTTTCCCAGAAACCCCCCTCCCTCATTCTCTCTGCCTTGACACCCCACCCTCACCTTTTTCTTGCCTTGCCTCTCTGTCTTTGTTTCCCCCCTTCTCCCCCCATCCCTGATAAAAATGATTTCCAGTCACCGCACGGCATGCTTTATGAGATGGCCGCCTCATTAAAAAGCATCTCTGATTAACCTGAATTTCGGCTCCTTTCTTACTTTTCCTCTCTGCCTGTCCGTCATCCACGTTATTATTCTTTTCTTTCGTCTCCGTCACCCTGTGCTCTTTGTCGCTGCAGCAGGGCACAGCCATCTGAGCGTCTTCCAGACAAACTGACCTCTAGGGACGTATTGACCGTTTGTGTTACTGACTGACAGACATATAGAGCCATAGAGTGAAAGTGGAGGAACACATAGAAAACCGTTCCAGTTGTCTCCCGGCAGTCATTTTTCTTTTTTGTCATAAAACTCAGAAGATTCCCTTCTAAGATTAGAGATTTTTTGGGAGAGGGAAAACAAGGGTGGTGACGGGGTGGAGGGGGGTGCTTATGTGCAGTTTTTTTTTTTTTGGGAAAAAGGGGGTGGGGAGGGATCTAATTAATTTTGAAGGATCATCGGCCCCTTTCGTCCAAGGCAGAGAAAGAGGCAGGGCGGGAGACGGAGGGGTGAGTGAGTGGGTGGAGCGAGTCTGAGGGAGAGAATAAGTGAGACAGGGGAAGGCGGGGGGGACAGACAGACCCCTGGACTGATTAGAATTCTGGGCAGGTAGCAGGCGGCTGCTGTGCACCCACTGTGGCCAGGCAGAAAGGAGGGGAATGGCTGCCCACCCGCCCGCCTGCCCTGTCTCTGTGTGTGTGTGTGTGTGTGTGTGTGTGTGTGTGTGTGTGTGTGTGTGTGTGTTTAGGGGGGTGGGGGGTCTCTGGGAACAATTCTTGACGTTCAGGTTCCTTGCACTTTTGTTACCTAATTTCCCCTGCAATCACTCTGATAATTCAGCAGTGTTTATTATAGAAACTACAAAACTCATCTTAGATCTCCAGTGTGTCCCAGAATTATAGAAACGGTGTCACTGCATCAATATAGCACCACAGTAGGTTCCCAAAGTAAAGTCCCATTCATTTTAAAATGTCTTTAAAGTACTTTCTTCTATCTGTGCTTAATATGCAGAGACAAGTACAAACACTGTGGCTCTGTGATGCCTTTAAAACATTGTTTCGTTTATTTGAATCACCCTACCTGTCTGGCATAGAAACATGGCATATCCAGCGGACTCTCTAGGCAGACCAGGAGAGTTGTTCAGGAAACCTGAAAGAAACAGTCATTATTTTTGTTATTATATTAAGTTATTATATTACATTATATTAAGCTCATGAAACATAAAGCATACTTTAATCTAGGGCTGGCTCGATATCACTTTTTCAGAACCAATACTGGTCCGATACCAAAAATTCTGAGTATCTGCCGATATCGATATCGATCCAATACCAGTGTGTAGGTTTTTTTAATCAGTGTAGAATTTCTATTCCTCAGTGTGTGTTGACCTGCTCATCACTCTTTTGTGTTTTACACACAATCTACTAAATATAGTAAAAAAATATGCACAAATATTTTAATACGAAAGGCTCCAATACAGAGCGGCAAACCATTGAACTGTATTTACAGATCAAGTATAATAGGAACAGTGGAGAGAGTTTTATCATCTTGATTCTAGTAACCGAACGCGGCATGCAGTTTGAACGCTGAATGGTGGATGACAGACAGCTGCATCGGAGAGAAGCGTTTACGTGAACTTGACTTAAATATTCATCACATTACCTCACATTAAACTATGGAACGGCTTCAGAACACTTTAAATATAGTGCACAAAAACTTTATGGTGTTTTATAATATGTTTGTGGCTTTTGTGGGCTTAACAATAACACAATAGTAGCAGCTATGCAGAATATCGAATTTGGATCTGTCTCATCGGACCGATACCCCGATCCAGCAGAAAATGGCAGTATTGAAGCAATACCGATCCTGAATATCGGATCGGCGCACCCCTACTTTAATCTAACAAGAACATCTGACCCATTTGTAAGTAAAAAAAAAATAAATAAATAAAACTCAGTGAAAGCTAATTATTAAATTAAGTCGTCATTGCTAGACTTTTACATTGCTCTATTTTTTTCTATGTATCTAAATATTTTACTATAACTTTCTGAAAAAGTACTCTTTTGCATACTTCTTAAAAGAGTACTTTTTACTAATCCATAAGGTAATATTAAACTTAAAGGAAATAAACTACTTTCACAGAATATACACTGAATGTAATGCGTTTGGACGCTTAACTGCATGCTAATTGCAATTAAATTAAAATGTGCTTTAGTTTAAACTGAACTTGCTTTTTTCCCCAATTAGGTAAAATCATTGTTATACAAAATTTGTATAATTACTTCTATATTCTTTGAAATATGGTTAAAGTGAACTGCTGAATGTACTGACAGGCATTTATGGCAAACTAAAATATACGTTCAAGGTTCAAGGTTCTTTATTTGTCACATGTATTTAGTAGTGAAATGTTTAACTTAGTTTCTCATCGCACTGTGCTACAACTAACAGAAACAACAACAAATTAAGGACATGTACACAATAAGATGAGAATACATATAAAAAATATGTCGTAAATAATAGAAACATACAAAGACAGAATTTAGTAGAGAGAAAGAAAGTGTAAATGATTATTTTCTTCAGATATACAAAAAGCACTATGTACAGCAATGTATGTATTTAGTGCCATTTCTGCATGTGTCCGTGTGTGAGGTAGGAATATGTTCACTCTCATGTGACTGCAATTCTGTTGAAACTTGTATGTTGTGTATGTGAGAATATTGTAATTACACATTTTTAATGATGAAGTTGCCATTTAGTAAAAATAAATATTTAATTTAATTGTAAAATCTAAATAACACATTACAGTTAAAACCACAATCAAGTACAAAACGTACTAATAAAAAGAAGTGTACTTCATTAAAGTATGTCAAACAGTTAATAAAACATAATGATTTCAAATGAATTTTAAAGTAAATCTTGCCATGCAAAATTTTTAATGTACACGTGTTTTAGGAAACAGTCATAAAAAGCAAATCAAATGCACCGAAGTGGCTTTTCATTTCATTAATATATTATCTGCAAGTATTTTTTTTCAGTATCCTTTTAAGGATTTTAAGTACAATTCAAGTGCACATACAACTAAGTGATCTTTTTTTATAGGTAAAACTTACAGAATATAAATTAACTAAAAATATATTTTTATTCTCATAAACAATGACTAAATCAAGTGTTTTATATTTTACTGTCACCTTTGATTCCATGTCATTCACAATGCTTCATGGGATATGCAGGTATTTATTTTATAAAATACGCAGTTATGTCTTTTGTTCTGATTTTCATACTTTTTTACTTCAAATCATAGTTGGTCATGTTGTGATTCATTTCAGAGCTGCATGGTTTGGTTCAAGGCCTATGAATCTTTTTGAAGAATTTTTAGAAATCCATAAAAATACTTGCAAATTCAAGGCCACCAAAAAAAGTGGGCGGCCACTTAGTATGTAATGTTACGCTTCACAAAATATATGAAATATTTGAGAGGCTAATGGAGTGTTTTGTGAAGCTTTTATGTCTGTTACATCTAATGTACCCCTAAAAAGCTTTTGAAAGATCTTCATACTGCTTGCCCTAATGAGCTCCTTTTATTAAAGTCTCTCTGCATTCACGTGTGTGTGTATTTATCAGGAAACGTTTACCTCTTCTACCCGTATCAATATGCATGAAGTATTCATTGTCTGTGCTGTTTGTCATGATGCATGGTATAGACAAAGCACCTTTCTTTTTGCTTATACTGAGAACATGGCTTTGATCATGGCCTCTGTTCTTTGCCATTTATATTCACATGCATATATTCTGGCAGTGTGGATGGTGATCAAAAGGATGCGCACACAATATATGCAGTACAGTATGTATCTTGGACTACATTAGCGTTAATTCGTCACCTTTTGGGGTCTTGTTACAGTGCTGTTGTTAATTAAAGAGTATTCTGATGGTAATGATATGAATAACAACATTACAGCTACAGTGTCTGCAAGATAGCACATGGCAGTGCTGGACTGCTCACTAAGGAAAACACAAATGTGATCATTGTGTAAATCTTCTGCATAAATGTTATCGTATATGCATCATATATGCTAACATATATAACATATAATACTCTCGGAGGGATTGGCATGGTAATATACATGACAGTGTTAAAGGAATGGAATAGTTCACCCAAAAATGAAAATATTCCAAATTTTTATTTAAATTATTCTCCTCCACGTCACCCTAGTGCCATTTTGGAGAATATCCACTGGACGGAAAATGCGTATGCTCTTCTCTGTTAGCCGCATACTAGATGCACTGTTTTGTTCAAATCAAAGCATAAATATAAATATAAATATACAAAGATGTATCCGTGCGGTGAGGCTGACACAGAAGAGCGTACACAGTTTCCGTCCAGCAGATATTCTCCAAAATGGCACTACGCTGACAAAGAGGAGACAACTGTTGAATAAAGTCGTTACTTTTGTTTTCTTTGCATACAAATAGTATTCTCTTAGATTTGTAAAATTACGGTTGAACCCCTAATGTCACATGGATTATTTTACCGATCTCCTTGCTACGTTTCTGGACCTTGATCGTGTATGGACCCTTGTTGTCTGTAGGAGGGTCAGAGAGCTCTCAGATTCCATCAAAAAATTTTGTTCCGAAGATGAACGGAGGTCTCACGGCTTGAAACGACATGAGGGTGAGCAATTAATGACATATTTAAAATTTTAGGTGAACTAACCCTTTAATGTATTTGGTCTTGGCAGAATCGATCTGCTACGCTGCTGCTGCGGTACCGAGACCTGCTACTGCCAATACATCCACAACATGCTGCTGTGAGCATGTAGGAAATACTGCTGCTGCACATATAACACATATGAATAACCCCCTATAGCAGGGCTTCTCAAAGTCCGGACTCCGGTCCGGATTCGGACCGGGAGGGAATTCAATCCGGACCCGCCTCCACTTGATATTTCAAGTGCACTCGTATCACTCAGACCTCCGTGCGGCACGCGTGGCACACACACACCAGTGTTGCAGTGATTACAGACTCTTTTGTAAGACAAAGCACATAGCAACTAGCGACATTTTGGATAAACCTTAGATTTCATTCAGTAAAAATAATGTCACCGGTTTCGCCCCGTGAGCGCGAGGTTTCAAAGCCCCCCCGACGCAGTCTTTCTCCAACGGCAGAGTTAGCAGCGTATTCAAAGAACCGAACCGCAGCAAACTTCTGAATGAACGAGTACAAAACAGCGTTTCCTAAAACCTATCACTGTTGACTATCTGACATATGAACATGGATGTAGTTCATCTGTAAAGGGTTGAAATATGAACATAGTTCGGACGTTTGTGTTCCATGAAATATATATTTAAAAAAATATATAATTAAAGATTTTGGCAATTCAGTTGAAGCGACTGCAGGTTACATTAAAGTACTATTTCAGAAACATAAAATATGTAGACCTAAATGAGAACTGCTTTATTGGGCATTTAGTTGTATAAAAATGCAGTACTGTTGAGTAACCCTTATGAAAAATAACCATTGTTTTATTATAATAAAAGTGTAGTAAAATTTTATTTTTTATTTTGCATATTGATTACAATTTATACAACCAGTTTTACTACAAATACAATGGTTAAACTATGGTTAGTGTAGCAAGACCATGGTAAATTTGTGGTTTTTATGGTTTAATAGTAACCAAATGTTTTTTAGTTTTTTTATTTGTATAAAACTATGGTTCATTTTCGTAAACGAAAGTACGGCCTGATGACGTCATACATATGATAATTAAGCATATATCAAGTTGAATTGTTATATAAAGTTATAAGCATGTTTATAAAAACAAGTTTTTTAATAACAATTATTTCAGACCTTTTGACGTTGATGATAATTCCCATTCGGACCTTTGAGTGTAAACTTTGAGAACCCCTGCCCTATAGCATACATAAATCACCTCGTAGCAGATTTATACAGGTGGAGCTGGGGAAGGTCAAGGGTTTCTGAAGTGCACCGCAAACTGCACTGCGACTGCTAAAGCAAAACAAAGCCATGTATTTGAATACTAAGCAGTGAGCTTAGTACTATTGGCTACTGATACTGAAGAAAACCAGTCAGCTGTGCCGTGAAATAATGATGTCATTGGGTCAGATTTAGTTAGATCTATGAACTGCACCATCTAGAGTTTCATGCCAGAACTCTGTATTATTGAGCAAGTACATCATGAAACCATCTTCTAAACCATGTTTTTCACATAGTATTTTGATTTTTGAGCTGTTTTCATCTTTTTCACTATTGGGGAGTTTTGATGTTGTTAGTGAGATTCGCACTGATAAGGCGATCATCTGTAACCATAATAACTGCAATAATCAAAACAATGTTACTCCGCCAGTGTTTTTATGCCTCAACTGCTAATGGGTCAAAAGTTACAGCTTTAAGTGTACTTAAAGTGTGTTTTTTAACACACTTTAATACACATTACACAGATACTATTTAAACTGAAATGAGCTGGACAATGACATCACTGAATTCAATAATAAAATGCCTTTAACGCAAAAATGTTCCTATTTTGATATTGTGCAGTTGCTTTGACACAATTTGAATTGGTAAAAGCGCTATATAAATAAAGGTGACTTGACTTGACTTGACATTTGAAAAGTGCACTTTGTAAAGTCAAATGAAATGTTTTATTTAAAATTTATTTCAAATAATTGTTTTAAAAATATTGTGTCATGCTTTAAAGAAGAACTTTATTTTAATTGTAGTGTGGTCTTCAGTACTATGTGTAAAGTTATATATTTTAAATGTACTAAATTGTGACCTTATCATTACACACACACACACACACACACACACACACACACACACACACACACACACCTATATATATATATATTAGTGCTGTCTAACGATTATTCATGATTAATCATATCCAAAATAAAAGTTTTTGTTTACATAATATATGTGTGTGTACTGTGTATATTTATTATGTCTATATAAATATACACACATACATGTATACATTTAAGAAATATGTTATATTTATTAATTAAATATATTTATCTGTAATATAAATATATACATTCTGAATACATGTAAATATTTTCAAAATATATACTGTATATACTATGTGTGTGCATTTATATATACATAATGAATATACACAGTACACACATATATATATTATGTAAACCATTTGCATAAATTTTTTGACAACACTTATATATATAATTATATATATATAATTAATTAGAAAGACATTTAAACACATGACATATACGTTTCAATATAAATGGCATTAAAGTGTATTTTAGTTTATTATAAATGCATGTTAGTACATTCAGCAGTGTAGTTTAAGCATATTTTAAAGACAATAGAAGTAATTATGAAATGACATAAAGAAGTACCTAGTCCTACTTAAGTGGATACAAAAATATAATAATTTAATTGTATTTAATACCAATTTAAACTATAATAATTAATATTGAATTTAATTTAACATGCAATAAAATGTCTGAAATCATTATATTAAGTTTAGGGATCTGAGCCTTATCTAGCAACCAATATCAAAAACTAGTTTGCACAAGCAAGCACCACTTCTATTTTTCTTCAAAAAAGGTACAATATGCAGTAAGCTGACAAGTGAGCTATTTTTAGCTTTTGGTAGACGTCACAATAAAATGCTGTTTTATCACAAGGTAATTGTATTTCAAGAAAATCTTGTTCTTTGTGAATGGGACTAGTGTCACGTGCATGTTGGCATCTTTGTCATCGGCATCATAAATGTAATAATTGCCCAGCGTAAAAATGTAGACGTCCCATTCCCTCAAGTTGGCTGGCAATAAAACAGATTACACTGTCAAGGTCACTATATTGTCTTTTAAGATAGATCTGACAGGCTTTTTCTCAAGTGATGGACACTAATGTGGAAGTTGTCAATCACTGACAGACACAGAGCTGTTTCTGCTGGAGTACATCTCTGATCAAAGTAAAAAAACAAATGTGTTCATCTGGGATGCTGAAGAATTGTGATAAGATTTTGCAACCTCCAGAATAATAAAAACAATGTGAGTACACAAAAAATGAAGTCATGATCACAAAAAAACACCTTTAATGCCGATATCACATCGAAAGGTCCCACTTTATATTAGGTCGCCTTAACAATGTACGTACATTTAAAAATAATTTGATACAATGTACTTATTGTGTACATACATGTTTTACATAGTACTTGAATGGAAAACTTACAAAAACTGAATGTAATTACATCTGTCATTAATTTCTGAAATTACATTTATAGTTACACTGTTGGCCCATCCCTTACACCTTAACCTACCCATACCACCAAACCTGTCCCTAACCTTACCCGTATCCCACCTCAATAGCAGCAAACAAGTACAATATGCAGTATATTTTGCAGTAAAATATGAACACAATAAGTACATTGTACTTATTTCTTGATGTAAGTAGTTAAGGCCACGTAATATAAAGTGTGACCTATTTTTTTAGGCAAAGAAAAAAATTACACATGGCTTCGGCCATTCCTCCTCCATGGCTCCTCCCTCCGTTGGCTCCACCGTGGGCCGCCATCATGGCTGTGGCCTGGGTCTCGCCTGGCTCTTCCTGCTCCAAGTCCCTCCTGGCTCCTCCGTCCATCATCACACCCTGGTCTCTGTTAGTCGTCGTCCTCCTCCCGGTCATCCGGCCACCTCCTGAACCACCTCCAATCACCTTTTTCCATCCCACGTCCACTCCTTTGTCCGTCTCCATAGTCACCTCCATCCTTCCCTTTTTCTCTACGGAGCGAGGCTGTGCCTTCCGGGAGGGGGGGGGGAGGCGAACTGTCACACCCACGGATGTTTTGTTGTGTTTTTCATTCCCCATGTGCTCTCTGTGACCTAGTTTCTGTCTCTCGTTAATTGTGTCATTATGTTCAGGTGTGTCTCATCATTATATGTTCATTCACGTTCCCCTTATAAGTTGTATTCTGTTCAGTGTTTCTTGGTCCGGTCTCATCGATATATGTGTGCATTTGCTACCCTCCTATTATGGATTACCTCTATGTGGATTATTAAAGACTATTTATCATTATTCTTCATCATCGTGCTTCTCTAACCGCACCACACCGTGACAGAAGACTGGACCCTACAAAGTAAAGCGGCATGTTTCCCCGCATTTTGTTTTGTCTTTTTTGTCAGTTTTTGTTTTGTTAACCATGTATAACTGCCTTCTCCTCATGCTGAAGCAGAGAAGCCTTTTCCTCGAGGACCATAAGACTGTTCGTGGAAATCGCCAACTTTACCCACTACCTCTCTACTCACTATCCCTAGACTCCTGCCTCTGCACTTTCTTCAAGACCAGCCTGAACGACGAGTGCAGAGTGCGGTTGTCTGGAGATGGTCCTCAGGGAAATTTTGCCGCCTTTGTGGAGTGGGTGCTGGTGTCCTGTGAATCACCGCTGACCGTGGACTTCGCGGACGATGACTCCTGACCCAGAGCTCAGCCCACCATCACCCGAGCCACAGAGCGTCAGCCCGAGCCCACTGCGGACGGAGAGCAAGAGCACATGGCAACCCACGAGCCATCGCCAGAAGGAGCAACTGAGCTGGAGATTGCCCCAGAGCCAGAGGCTCATCGACAATCCAATCAGGTGCGAGAGCCAGCTACATCGCACATGACATTGGATGTTACAGTGGAGCGTGAGGGTGCTGAGGAAAGCCCCACCCACTGCACCGCCGCTGAGGGTTAGCAGTCGCAGGATTCTGTGGACTTAATATATTTGGATACATATGCAGACATGCCTGTTCTGCTTACACATTCATCTGAACTCTCTAGCTACCCTGAATTGCCTACCTACCTGGATTTTCCACCCACCCTCCCTCTCCTGCCTCCTTATATCATCCCTGCCACTTCAGCTCCGCCACCGCTACTTCCTGGCAGCCCTTCTGCTCTCCCTCAGCCCACCATCTGTGCAGTGGGATCGCAGCGGGTCTGCCCGTCTCCATTGGTGTCGTGGATCCCTTGTCTCTGCCTCCAGCCTCTGAGTCTGGACTCCGCCTCGGCCCTTCGACCCAGCAGCTCATTCTCGTATCCTAGCTCCCTTGTCTCCAACATCCCCGGTCGGCCCACCAGCTCCACCGGGCTCCTTCGTCCATTCGGCTCCGCCTTGGTCAGTCGTTGTCTTGCCATCGCCTCAGGACTCCGCTCCTCCGGCTGCGCCTTGTCGCTCTGCCCCACCGGCTCCGTTGGATTCCTCCCTGCCTCCAGCTCCACCTGGGTCCTCAGTCACTCCAGCTCCGCCGCGGACCTCGGATCTCCGCCTCGGTCACCAGAGCCCTCGGCTCTACCCTGGCCCTCTGGATCCTCGGCTTCACCCGGGCTCATCGGATCTCCGCCTCGGGCTCCTCCCCCACTTGATCCGCCGCCATTGGTTGGCCCCCTGTTGTCGAGGGCCATTCTCCCCCTCCTGTCTCCGTCCTGGCTCCTCCCTCCATCATCACCACCCTGGTCTTTGTTAGTCGTCCTCCTCCCGGTCATCCGGCCACCTCCTGAACGTCTCCAATCACCTTTTTCCATCCCACGTCCACTCCTTTGTCTGTCTCCATAGTCCCCTCCGTCCTTCCCTTTTTCTCTACAGTGTGAGGTTGTGCCTTACGAGAAGGGGGCGAACTGTCACACCAACGGATGTTTTGTTGTGTTTTTCATTCCCCATGTGCTCTGTGTGACCTAGTTTCTGTCTCTCATTAATTGTGTCATTATGTTCAGGTGTGTCTCATCATTATATGCTCATTTACGTTCCCCTTATAAGTTGTATTCGGTTCAGTGTTTCTTGGTCTGGTCTCGTCGATATATGTGTGTGTTTGCTACCCTCCTATTATGGATTACCTCTATGTGGATTATTAAAGACTTTTATCATTATTCTTCATTGTCGTGCTTCTCTCCCGCACCACAACGTGACAGATAGGCTGAATAGTAAAATGTGGATATTTGGTTTTTAAATTTCTACATTGTCTTCCAGCAGACAACAGTACACCACACAAAAACAATACGTTTGCTATGGTTTGTCCTATTTATTTTAGCTATTTATTTAATAAATATTCTGGGTTTATTGCAAGTTAAGCTCAATCGCCAATTTATGGTTTCTTTTATTATTTAATTATGAGCTTCACATTTCTGATTTTAAATGCTCCAACATTTTGCCCCATTCACATTTTTAAGTGCCTGTTTTGTTTTTTTGTTTTGTGATGATCAACATTATTTCACAAGTACTTATTGGATTGTAGTCTTGGCCGTATTTTCATTTACCATGCATTGTTTCATTTATGGTTTACTCATTCATCCTGTGTTACCATCTGATTAAAATGTCTAGCTTCTTCCAATTAGCACCAAAATTAGCACCATGTTCTGAATGGATGTGTTGTAAGCATCTGTTTATTTTGCTATCCTACCTATGCTCCGTACTAAGGTTCATGCATTTTAAAACCACAATTGCATAGCATTGTTCTCTTTTTCCCTATCAGAATAAACCGACACACATTTTTGGGTCATGACCAAACAGCCGAAAACCACTGCCATTGCGTACCATAAAATTAGTAATCTGCTTATTGTTATACATTGAGAAATGTTTTACGTTCAGCAGTGTTGTAACTTGCATTAAATGTCTAGTCATAACAAGTCATAGGCATCCATTGCACCACAATTTTGCCAACATTGCAGAGTAGGTTGGGCAAAATGCACCATGTTGATATATTCAACATTAATAGCATTGCAAGGCAGTATAATAGATGACAAATTAACCCTCATTTATTTATCAGTCTTGATTTCTGGAAGTATATTAAGCTTGAACTTGATGACGTATCACTGCATGAAGGGTTAATGCAAGGCATATCTGGGTTATGATACTGACTTATGAAGTTCATGGGCATTTTGTAATTTATCTTAGCCAATGGTTGTGCCATTGCAGCAATAAATCTGTGAGGTTTGGTAATGCATCAAGTGATAAGACATAAAGACCAAGTTCAGTGAAGCTTTGATCTATTGAAGACTTTTTTAATGGTCATGTTTATTTAGTTCCTTTAGTGCAGTGTTGTAGGAAGATATAATATACTATAATGTGTGTTGATTGTTAATGAGTTTGCTGTTGTGAGTTGTGACATTGTAATTTTAGCATGCAGGCACTCTAGTTAAACAGGTCTAAAGGGGGTTCATACTGTCAGTGATTCTCTAAGTGACTGAACATCATTTATTTTCAATAAGAGTTGGCAGCGACTGTTAGTTAGTTAGTTAATTATTATATAATTGAATGCAGGGACAGATTTTAATAGTTTTTTTGCATGTACTGTGTGCTCTTACATGGCTATGATAGTAACAAATTCGGTGTCTCAAGGGTGTGATAATGTTAGCTATAGAGAATGCAACACATACCTGCATTGCATTTTGAATTGTGGTCTGACACATTTCGAAATGCAACAATTGTGTGCTTGTGTACCTAGGAGTTTGCATGCATGTGCTTGCATACAGTATGGGCCTTACACAATGACACATTTGAAATTGTCATATCTAGCACTGCTTGTCACAGAACTATGTTAAAACATCCTACAAAAATATGTGTAAAAATAGTGACTAATATTATATGATTCATTTGTCAGCACTGCACATGGAAAGTCAAGTTGAGCAAATTGTGGGATACGTTATAACAGTGTGCTCTTTTGCTTACATTCTGACAAATGTATTATATGTTCATACTACACTTATGTAAACGGCAGACGTACAATGAAAAGCAAAGCATTGTTATGACAAACGTAGCCCATCAATTTAAAAATAGATTAAAAATGAACAAGTTATACAGGTTTTAAATTCTTTATAATTCTACTAAGGAAAATAACAAACAACATTTTCTCAGATTTCTCGTAATTGATCTTAATCATGTTTTTTCACTCTTACATTCACACGAGAATATAATAAATTCTAGTTGTTTGTGAGGCTGATTAGCGAGCGAGTTTGGTGAGTAAGGGGGAGGTTTGGCACCTGGCATGTGTTGACGGTTACTGGTTACTCTCCACACAGACACACTCGGCTATCAGGCAAATATGGTGTGGTCTGGCAAAGAGAACAACTTGTACATCAATAGTTATCACAGACAAGGCTTATGACATTGTAATACCTTCCATGTTGAATATTTTTTTTCAACATTTTATCCATTTACGTTTTGTATTTAAGAAAGACACCAATAAAAAAAAATATTGTCTTATGGGCACATGAAAAATTTATGAGATTTTGAGAATTCAAAGACTGCATTGTTTGTGAAAAGGTTATCTGTGAAATTCAGTGTTGCATCTCTGAAGAAAAAATAATTGTTTTAATTGCATGCATCTGTGCTGTCTGCTAGAGGCGTGCAAATACAATGGAAAATATGCATGGGTAAATAAAACCAGTATTTGAAGAAACAAACATCAACCTTTTCTACAAATATAAACCTTTTCTAAGGACAATGTGAAATATTAAAAGAATATATAGATGCCAAAAATGACTGTACACAGATTGTCATATGCCATGTCTGATTTTTTCATGTTCATCTTTTAATTTGTATGTTGTTGGAAATTACTATTTGTCACAGTTCAATTATAAGCGATCCATTAGAATAACATGAAGAGCTTTTTAAAAGATTGATTAAAGCAATAAACGGACCCACTTTACATTAAGTATTGTTAAATACCATGTACTACTAAATCAATGTTTTTTATACAATGTACTTATATTTTAAAATATAATAAATATTTAAATATATTTTCAAACACAGCTGAGAACTAATCAGGGAAACTAAATAGGAACAGGAAAACCTAATAGGGGCACAAGAGGAAGGGAAACACAAGACACAGGGAGACAGGACTGACACTTGCTGAAGTATGAACTTTTTTTTCATTTGTGATACTAACCAAAAAAGTCATACTAAACTGCTTGTCATATCACTGATTATATGAGCAGGTTTAATTTAGGCATTTAGCATTTTGTATAAAACTATCCAATAAGTAAATATAATTGTATTGTGTTAATGGAAGTGTGCTGTTTTGTGTATTGCACATCTATTAAGTCAAGTCAAGTCAAGTCAAGTCACCTTTATTTATATAGCGCCTTTAACAATACAAATTGTAACAAAGCACTGCACAATATCAAAAATAGGCAAATTTGTCAATAATGTAAAATGACAGGATTTAACACTCAATTATCTGCTGAATGCATTTCATTATTGAATTTAGTAGTGGCATTGTCCAGCTTAGTTCACTTTAAATAATATCTGTGCAATCAAGTCGATGATTGTGCTGGAAATGAAGTGTCCCCAACTGAGCAAGCCAGAGGCGACAGCGGCAAGGAACGAAAACTCCATCGGTGACAGAATGGAGAAAAAACCTTGGGAGAAACCAGGCTCAGTCGGGGGGCCAGTTCCCCTCCGGCCAGACAAATCAGTAGTTTGTTCCAACTGCAGCAAAGTCAGAGTGTAAGTGGTCCACTGGTTCCAGGGGTCTTTCCCCGATGGATGTCTAGGTGACGAGGTCCTCACTGGAGCTCTGTCTCTGGGGCTCATCTCGGAGGTCCTCGGAGGGGTTGTCATCGTCTCTTCTCAGGTGTTCGGTCATCTCTATCGTTTAAGGGTAGGATCCAGACTGAGGCTTGTGTAATTCCTAACTACCACGGGATGTTAATCCCGTGGCAGTAACATAGAAACAGTAAGACAATTAGCGTAGCAGCGGCTCCTTCCAGGAATAACCCTGGATGAAATTATCAGTATAACCCAAGCTAAAGCATAATAATGTGCATGTGTTCAGATGGACTGGCAGTACAAGATTGTGAGATGCATTATATGAATGCTTGGCTAAAGAGATGCGTCTTTAATCTATATTTAAACAGAGAGAGTGTGTCTGAACCCCGAACGTTTTCAGGAAGGCTATTCCAGAGTTTAGGAGCCATATATGAAAAAGTTCTACCTCCTTTAGTGGACTTTGCTATCCTAGGTACTACCAAGAGTCCAGAGTTTTGCGACCTTAGGGAGCGGGTTGGATTGTAGCGTGATAAAAGATTAGTTAGGTACGCAGGAGCTAAATCATTTAGGGCCTTATAGGCAAGTAATAATATTTTGTAACTGATACGAAACTTAATAGGTAGCCAGTGCAGAGACTGTAAAATTGGAGTAATATGGTCATATTTTCTTGACCTGGTAAGGACTCTAGCCGCAGCAATTAAACAATTATGCAGGTAGAATGTAGGCTGTGTTTAAGGTCGCCCAGCAACAAGGCAACATGTTGTATTAATATAGAATTTTACTGATGTGTGGTCATGTCACAGGTGTGTGGATATCAGCGTGTGAATTTTACAGCGTCTTTGTGCATGGCCATCCAGAGTTGGATCTATCTGTTTAATCACACGTTCCACATTATGTCAGCATCTAAGATGTTTTTTGCTTTTAATGACACAATTATTGTCTTTTGTGTTTGTGTAAAATAAATGCTGAGGATACAGAAAGAATAAGAAAGAGAGGGAGAGAGAGGGTATAAGGTTTGAGAGGATAGCACCACAGCTGCTGTTTTGACTCGATGGATGGTGACTGTGACCTATTGATGCTGGATCGCCAGAACATGGGAATGAATGACACACTGGTCTAGACGAAGACTAAATCGAATCTCTGCCTAACCACTTCAACGCATAAAGAGGGACAATGTAAAGGGTCGTCAAATCTCAGAGGACTGTCTTTTTTAGGCCTGTTAGTCACGTTTGAAATGCTGCGATCTGACAGTGTCACACTGTGCCTGTCCTCTTCCTTGTTTTGAATGTAGGTTAAGCTTTCAAAATAAATCAAAATGTATACTAAGCTCTTCTTGTGGAAGAGCATGGCCTGTAAAGTGCTTGTAGTCTTTGCATGATGGTAAGGCAGCATCAGTATTTCTGAATCACCAAACGGAACAGAAAGTTTGACTTCAAAAAGACTGAAAATATGTGAGTAAAAATTTGCATCAGCAAGTATATGAGACAGTACTATTGTCCGGTAACTTTTTGTTCATTCTAACAATGCCTGAGGATGAGATGTGGTTTTGCTTGATAATCAAATTGTAAAGACTGCATTGTAATTATATAAATATGTAATCTGATGCACTGCACGTTGATCATTTCATGTGAGCTGCTCATGGTAACAGTGTTTTCAGTGTCACTTATAACAGGGTCACTTATAACGTGCATTTGAAAACGTGACATGCACCAAACATCTTCCCAAACCCGTGATGAGAATTTATAAATATGTTGCAAACAAAATGAGAATCAATTCAAAAGAGAAGTTTCCCTGTGGTTATCCACCTAAATAAAAGCTCTATGGTTTAACATTTAAAAGAAAAAAACTATAAATATTTGTATTGTACTTTTACTGTTGATGTATAAAATAATAATAATAAATTCAATTACATGTGTTTTCTTATACTTATTTTGTAATTAAACAATGCATGGTCGGTAAAAAAAATTCCGCCTGGAAAATTTTCTCAAGTCACCGGCCATTGGCATATGTGGCAAAATGTTACTTTCAGGCCATATAGCACTCAAATCGTTTGCACTATATGTGTGATACCTTTAGGGTCCTCTTATGATCTTACTCATTGCAGTTGCATGTAAAAGAGTGACCAGTACAACTCTTTAAAATCCTAAATTTTGTGTGCCAAGGAATATATGGTTTGTATCATAAGGGTTAGTAAATATTGACAGAATCTTAATTTTTAGGTAAACTAATCCATTAAAATAGAGTGTGATATAAGAATGGGCATAATGTTAGCTGTGTAGGCAGGAAGAGAGAAGATGCCTGTGTTCAGAATACTAGTGTATTTCTTGCTGTCATGATTTCTTTAATTGGTCATCTTGTAAATCTGATTGTTTTGACACTAATGTGCTGTGCTTTGTCAAATGACCTATATTGCTTGTTTAATTCAGCAAGTGGCGTTCAGTTTCCTTATGCTAAAATTGTGTGTAAATCTGTGTGTAAACATTTACAGTGCAATTTAAGAGAAAAGATGTTAAGGTAAGATTGATTTAAGATGACCACCTCCCTTCATTTTTTCACAATATTTTTTTTGCCACATATGGCACAAAGTGTCATCTTGACACTTTTGATGAGCTCCTCTTTTTGTTTGTCTCCTCCTATTTTATCAGAATATTAAAATTGATAATATTTAATCAGTCAAATTAGTTTTAAGGTTAATTTATCTAATTTTGCATCTCAGGAAAGTAGTTATTTGTGACATTTATGTTTAATATCCCATTTTTGTGTCCATTTGTTAATGAAGGACTTGTGGACAAATTTTTTGTATTTATTTATTTGTATTATGAGGTAAAAAAAAAAAAACATTAAATTTAGAATAATTATATATGTATATGATTCTAATTATATGACACATAAATACAAACACACTTGATTTACACTCACTGGCCACTTTATTAGGTACACCTTTGCCTTTGGAACTTCCTTAATTCTTCTTGGCATAGATTCAACAAGGTGTTGGAAACATTCCTCAGAGATTTTGGTCCATATTGACATGATAGCATCACACAGTTGCTGCAGATTTGTCGGCTGCACATCCATGATGTGAATCTCCCGTTCCACCACATCCCAAATGTGCTCTATTGGATTGAGATCTGGTGACTGTGGAGGCCATTTGAGTAAAGTGAACTTATTGTCATGTTCAAGAAACCAGTCTGAGATGATTTGAGCTTTGTGACATGGTGCATTATCCTGCTGGAAGTAGCCATCAGAAGATGGTACACTGTAGTCATTAAAGGGATGGACATGATCAGCAACAATACTCAGGTAGACTGTGGTGTTTAAACGATGCTTAATTGGTACTAAGGGGCTCAAAATGTGCCAAGAAAATATCCCCCACACTATTACACCACCATTACTAACCTTTGAGACAAGGCAGGATGGATCCATGCTTTCATGTTCTTTATGCCAAATTCTGACCCTCCCATCTGAATTTTGCAGCAGAAATCAAGACTCCGTCAGACCAGGCAACGTTTTTCCAATTTTCTATTGTCCAATTTTGGTGAGCCTGTGCGAATTGTAGCCTCCGTTTCCTGTTCTTAGCTGACAGGTGCGGCACCCGGTGTGGTCTTCTGCTGCTGTAGCCCATCTGCTTCAGGGTTCGACGTGTTGTGCGTTCAGAGATGGTATTCTGCATACCTTGGTTGTAACGAGTGGTTATTTCAATTACTGTTGCCTTTCTGTCATATCTAACCAGTCTGCCCATTCTCCCCTGACATTAACGAGGCATTTTCGTCCACACAACTGCCGCTCACTGGATATTTTCTCTTTTTCGGACCATTCTCTGTAAACCCTAGAAATGGTTGTGCGTGAAAATCCCAGTAGATCAGCAGTTTTTGAAATACTCAGACCAGCCTGTCCTGCACCAACAAGCATTCCATGTTCAAAGTCACTTTAAACCCCTTTCTTCCCCATTCTGATGCTCGGTTTGGACTTCAACAAGTTGTCTTCACCACATCTAGATGCCTAAATGCATTGAGTTGATACCATGTGATTGGCTGATTAGCAATTTGTGTTACCAAGCAATTAAACAGATGTACCTAATAAAGTGGCCGGTCACTGCATATATATATATATATATATATGTATATATATATATTAGTGGTGGGCCGTTATCGGCGTTAACGTGCTGCGTTAACGTGAGACTCTTATCGGGCGATAAAAAAATATCGCCGTTAATCTATTCTCAAAGTTGGGTTGGGAGCTGGGTCTATACTACGCAAGCTATGATGACTTTCACCCTGATATTTTAGCGCGGATGTATACCTAGCCGAATTGCACTGTAGGGGGCGAGAACGAGTCTTCGAACTAGAGGCTCGCAGTCCGTGATGGACAGATTGTTAACGGCTGGTCTATGTGGTAATACACTCGGGCAGGACATCCAAACGCTCACCTATCATTCATCAACCTCAAATATGGCTTTTCATCTGAAAGATGTATGTAGTAGCAACTTTACATGGCCGCTCAATATGATGTTAACCTAGAGAAACGTGCGCTATTGAAGTGTTTGTGTGGAAGCGCGTTTGCTGCAGGACAGGCTCCGGTGCGCTCACTTGCTCTTAAAATCTCCGTCATTCTTGGTCATACAGATAAAAGTAGCCTAATACATCTTTCGAATCTGTAAAGACTCTACGTTTATTTGTGTGCACTCAGAATAACAACGAAACGTTGCGCTTTTAAGCAAACAGGATGCGCTTTAGGTCTCATGTGAACTTGAGCGAGAAACTTCGAAAATCCGTCTTTGAAAAATATATCTATAGAGAGTGAAATTTCTAAAAAATAAAAATAGAAGACGTGTGTGTTAGCATGGATGATTTACATGAAATTTAATCTGTGCATAAGATGGCTTTCAGTTCAATATAATAACAAAAAACGACATTTTGGGTTTTTATTCAACTAATAAGGTGGGCACGCTGTGATCTGTACTATATTTTTACTGTAATTGGCAGTTATCGGCAAAAAAAAAAAAACAACAACACGGGAGTGGGAGGGAATGGGAGTCATTCTTCCGGGAGTGGAACGGGATTTTCCTCCAGTTTTTTCGTGGGATTGGGACGGGAAGAGATTAAAGTTTGTGATGCATTTTGGAAACAGGAGATGAGCCCCTGGTCTAATGCGCCACCTGGCTTGAGAAACCCGTTCTCAAAGACTTACTTTTAGTCATTATTTGGGTAGCACACATATTCTGAATGCCTTCGGCAGAATTCAAATGAGCCATTTTAATCTAGATTAAAAAAATGAATCTATGCCCACCACTAATATATATATGTATATATGTATATATATATATATATTAGTGGTGGGCCGTTATCGGCGTTAACGTGCTGCGTTAACGCGAGACTCTTATCGGCGATAAAAAAAAATATCGCCGTTAATCTATTCTCAAAGTTGGGTTGGGAGCTGGGTCTATACTACGCAAGCTATGCATTCATCAACCTCAAATATTGCTTTTCATCTGAAAGATGTATGTAGTAGCAACTTTACATGGCCGCTCAATATGATGTTAACCTAGAGAAACGTGCGCTATTGACGTGTTTGTGTGGAAGCGCGTTTTCTGCAGGACAGGCTCCGGTGCGCTCACTTGCTCTTAAAATCTCCGTCATTCTTGGTCATACAGATAAAAGTGGCCTAATACATCTTTCGAATCTGTAAAGACTCTACGTTTATTTGTGTACACTCAGAATTACAACGAAACGTTGCGCTTTTAAGCAAACAGGATGCGCTTTAGGTCTCATGTGAACTTGAGCTAGAATCTCTTGAGCTAGAATAGAGAGTGAAATGTCTAAAAAATAAAAATAGAAGACGTGTGTGTTAGCATGGATGATTTACATGAAATTTAATCTGTGCAACACTGTGCATAAAATGGCTTTCAGTTCAATATAATAACAAAAAACGACATTTTGGGTTTTTATTCAACTAATAAGGTGGGCACGCTGTGATCTGTACTATATTTTTACTGTAATTGACAGTTATCGGCAAAAAAAAAAAAAAAAACAACAACACGGGAGTGGGAGGGAATGGGAGTCATTCTTCCGGGAGTGGAACGGGATTTTCCCCCAGTTTTTTCGTGGGATTGGGACGGGAAGAGATTAAAGTTTGTGATGCATTTTGGAAACAGGAGATGAGCCCCTGGTCTAATGCGCCACCTGGCTTGAGAAACCCGTTCTCAAAGACTTACTTTTAGTCATTATTTGGGTAGCACACATATTCTGAATGCCTTCGGCAGAATTCAAATGAGCCATTTTAATCTAGATTAATCTAGATTAATTCCAAAATTAATCTAGATTAATCTAGATTAAAAAAATTAATCTATGCCCACCTCTAATATATATATATTAGGGGTGGGCATAGATTAATTTTTTTAATCTAGATTAATTTTGGAATTAATCTAGATTAAAATGGCTCATTTGAATTCTGCCGAAGGCATTCAGAATATGTGTGCTACCCAAATAATGACTAAAAGTAAGTCTTTGAGAACGGGTTTCTCAAGCCAGGTGGCGCATTAGACCAGGGGCTCATCTCCTGTTTCCAGAATGCATCACAAACTGCTTGAGAAAGCTGTTCTACTATGATAATTGGTGATGAAAATAAACTATGTTCAATAAGATGTACTTGTGTTTACTAACTGTTTATTCAGTTAAACATGAATTTTGAACTGTAGGCCTACATAAGAGGTCGTGATGAACTGTTTACAGTTTCCATTGGGAAGCTTCTTAAAAATAAATTTTCCCTGAAGCAAACCCGGCGGCTTCATAGCTGCATCCATGTTAGCACGTCACGTTTGATGTGGTAATTTCACAGTAACGTTAGGCATACACACAGGTTCGAAGCAGAGGGTGACACGGGAGTGAATTCTCAAGTTCACATGAGACCTAAAGCGCATCCTGTTTGCTTAAAAGCGCAACGTTTCGTTGTTATTCTGAGTGCACACAAATAAACGTAGAGTCTTTACAGATTCGAAAGATGTATTAGGCTACTTTTATCTGTATGACCAAGAATGACGGAGATTTTAAGAGCAAGTGAGCGCGCACCGGAGCCTGTCCTGCGCAAACGCGCTTCCACACAAACACTTCAATAGCGCACATTTCTCTAGGTTAACATCATATTGAGCGGCCATGTAAAGTTGCTACTACATACATCTTTCAGATGAAAAGCCATATTTGAGGTTGATGAATGATAGATGAGCGTTTGGATGTCCTGCCCGATTGTATTACCACATAGACCAGCCGTTAACAATCTGTCCATCACGGACTGCGAGCCTCTAGTTCGAAAACTCGTTCTCGCCCCTACAGTGCAATTCGGCTAGGTATACATCCGCGCTAAAATATCAGGGTGAAAGTCATCATAGCTTGCGTAGTATAGACCCAGCTCCCAACCCAACTTTGAGAATAGATTAACGGCGATATTTTTTTTATCGCCGATAAGAGTCTCGCGTTAACGCAGCACGTTAACGCCGATAACGGCCCACCACTAATATATATATATATATATATGTATGTATGTATATATATGTATGTATATATATATATATATGTATATATATATATATATATATGTATATTAGTATTTAATGTAGCCTAGAGAATATTTGTATAATTTGGAGTATTTGCATTGAAAACATAACACATACTGCAAAATATGTGAAATAAAAAGGCCAGACTTCTTTAGTTTCATTGATGAAATAAATCAGCAGAGTCACTTTTCTTTGTGAGTCACACACCTCAGTGTGTGTGTGTGTGTGTGTGCGTGTGTGTGCGTGTGTGTGGAATGGTAATGTGATCGGCTGTGGTGTGGAAAGGATGGGTGTGGCAGGCTGACCATTCTTTCATCTCTCTCTTGCATAACACCTGGCCCAGTGAGCATATGATTTCTCCTTCAGCAGAGTTTGACCCTGTAATTGGTGGTGAAGTGTGTCCACAAGTCTGTCACAAATGTGTCTTTGTGATAACCCAGAGGGAACTGCTTCCTGCCTCGATGGCAATAGACAGGAAGTTACAGCATTACAACCATCTATACTTATCTATACTTATACTGTACGTGCAAAATAAGGAGAACTGGTCTGGTGTTTTCTTATGTGATATACTATATGGAGGTATGATGGAACGTTTTGAGTTGTCTTATGTTTGGCTTATACCAAGGCTTTTCTTTTTCTTTAGTGTTGCATAAATTCTGGTCAAATAAAAAAAAATCAAATTATGTGCATTGTGTGCATGATTTTAACAGCAATCATTTAACTGCAGTGTTCGATGCTGTTGTAAAATACTCTATAAACACACACCTGTGACCTCATTACATCAACATTACAGCACCTGTATGTGTTGCTTGGTATCCATTCTGCTAAACACTGCTGAGGAACTGCATTTCTCGGAGGAAGAATATTGTTTGTTGTCAATAAATTATGACTTAATTTTTTGCATGTTTATTTTATGAAACATTACCATCATAAAACATCATAAAAAGGTTGATGCCAACCCTTACGATGACTTCAGATGATACTAACTCTGAAACAACTGACAGTGAACCAGTGGAAGCTGCTCTATAGGGTGCGCTGGGGTGCCACCCCATCAAGCCAGGGAAGAAGCCTACTTTTACATGTTAAAAATAAGTTAAATATATATTGCAAAATAATCACAAAAAATCTGTATATTATATAATCATTGCATTATTTGTTACTAATGAGTGTCCATTAGGTCTGTTCATTTTGGAAATGCATGTGACTTGAGGCTCATGCCTTTTATTGTTTTCCCTGTTTATTTCGACGTCCTGTCACCAAAGCTTTGCGGGTAGGGGCAACGACACAGAAAGTAACTGAAACAATGCATTTTAACTTGAGGCGATAATTGGGGTCCAAGCACAATGGCTTGTCTAGATGATGTAGTTATACAATGGACATGTCTCTTTTCAAGTAGATTATGAGTCTTTATGTAAGGATTATTATATGCACAATATTAAAATAGATAAATAATATAGTCCCTTCTTCAGTTGGACATACATTCTGTTATGTCTGATAACTTGACAAATATATTGTCAATACCATTAAAATAAAAAATTATGGTCTATATGCATGTACACTGTAAAAAGTTTTCAACCATTTCAACTTAAAAACTTAAGTTTTGTGGCTGCCTTAAAAGTTTGTTATACCAACTTAAAAGCACAAGTCATATCAACTCGTGATTTTAAATGTTGCCTAGTGCTAAATTAATTGTTTAAGTTAATTTGCTGTTTCTGTTATTAAATTAATAATTTTCAAGTTATGATAATGTAAACTTTATTTTAAACAGAGATAAAAAAAAAGAAAAATACTATATTTGTTTGAAACATTTATTTTTTCTTGCAGTGTTTACCAAAAAGGTGTTTTTAATATTAAAACAGTACATGACCTGCCTGTGCATGCTGTCACGTTGTATGGGGGGATCCAGGAACGAGGAGACGTGGAACTTCGTTCAAACACTTTATTTACAACACGGAGATCGCGGGAGACATGAACACAAACCAACAGGAATGACGTTAATACTCAACAAAGACACTGGGAACACTGAGGACTTATAAAGGGAAGGAAATGAAGGAGCAAACAAGATAATTAATAACACAGGGCTGGGGACTAATCAACTAAAGACACAGGGCTGGGAACTGATAATTACAAATGATGACAGGAACAGGAACTGACCAAATATGGGCACGAGAGGAGGGGAAACACAAGACACAGAGAACACAGCCCTGACACATGCTAATGTGTGAATGCCATTATATGTATACAAATAGGGCACAAAAAAGCAAAATAACTGTCAAGAAACTGTCAAACAAAGTTGAAAATATACTCATACCTAATTGGAAACAACCACTGAGACAAGATTGGAAAAAAACATGTCCATTACAGTCCTTTTTTTATTATTTAAAAGGGAAAAGGTGTCCTGCAGTGCACCACCGTAGTCTTCATATTAGGTGGCCTGCTTGCATGCCCTCCTTGAGTGTATGAAGTGTCTCATCTTGAGCCTTTAAAATCAGAAAATAGGTAAAGTAAAAATTACTAACAGTTGGTTATTCTATATACTCTATATTCTGATGAACTTCAATGTACACAAATACTTTGATTCAAAACACATTCAATACTTTGAATAACAAAAAAGTGATGGTTTAAAGCAGGGGTGTCCAAACCTGCTCTGAGGGTTACTGTCCTGCATATTTTAGCTCCATCCTTAACTAAACACATCTGAATCAGTCAACTAAGGTCTTACTGGGCACCCAAGGCAGGTGAGTTGCGTCATTCAAGGTCCAGTACACATTCAAGGTCCAGAACAGTATAAAGACATCATTAAAGTAATCCATGTGACTCCTGTGGTTTAACCTCAATTTGATGAATCAGCTCAAGTGCTTTGTTTGTGCAAAAAAAAATATACAAATAAATATTTACCACTTTATTTATGATATTATCCAAAGCTTGTTCACGCTACAATGTCAAATCTTGCGCGAACACACATTCGTCGTGGTGAGTGTGTTGCAGATCAATATTTTTGGAAATAAATTGTTTAAAGTATGTTTTTTTGCTCAAACAAAGCACTTAAGTTGGTTTATAAAAATTAGGTTAAACCACTGGAGTCACATGGATTACTTTAATGATGTCTTTTCTACCGTTCTGGACCTTGAACATGGTAGATAAGTTGCTCCCAATTGGAGGGACAGAAAGCCATCGCATTTCATCAAAAATATTTTCATTTAGAAATAAAAACAATATTCAAAAAAATATATATTTTCATTTGTGCTCTGAGAATCACAGAATGTCTTATAGGTGTGGAACGACATGAAAGTGAATAATTAACAACATAATTTTTATTTTTGGGTGATCTCTTTAACAGGCCAAACCACACTGACCGGTGGATCTGCAGCTCCAATCACAGCGACAAATGATTCCTTGTTTACTCGCTCCTACATCTTTCAGCCCATAACCGGAGACCAATCGAACTCAGCCATCTAATGATATATGACATATAGGAAAAAAACGTCTAAAGTCATTCAACTTTGGCTCATCTTAATAAGATATAGTTTATACACTTTATTTAGTATAGAAATTCAAAGTTACCCTTTATCAAGTCTCAGACTCAGTCAAACAATGTGTCTGTAAAAAGAGAAAAACAATTATGTAGAGATAAATCCATTTAAAGTGGTTCAAATTTTGACTTATCTTAAGATATAGTTTATAGTCTTTAATTGGTACAGAAATGTAAAACTTACCCTTCATTCAGTCTCAGACTCACAGTCAAACAATGCCTGTAAAAAGAGAAAAACAATTGTAACTTAAATTTACTTGTAAACAACACACACAAGCACCGATATTTCCTACACAGCAGCCTCATAACACATTAATGATCTGAGCTGCCTAAAAACATGAAGATGGATGTGATCCTCACTGTAAATTTTACTGACAAAACTTGTGACGTTTAATTCATGCGTAACATAGTAGAAAACAGCTATGGCGTCGTCTACCTCTTGATAGTTTACTTCTATTATCCTAATTTGTATGCACGGTTGATAAAGACAAAAATAACAAGATTACTTTACTCAGTAACATAGCGAATACCAACTCGTGCGAGGCGAGGCCTGACTGCACTAAAGTTAGTATAAACTTGCAGTGGGCGCAAAAATGTCGAGCCTGATCACCAAAGCCATCCTGATACGGACTTTAACGGTAAAATACACCTATAATCACTCAAATCGCCAATTTTAACAATGTTTAACAGGTGGAGAAACAAATTTTATGTCAAATGGAACTTGTTACATTACAATTGCAGCGCTAATGCAGCACAGCAGAGCGGCCACCGTATTAAATGTAAAACCTGAAAGGTAAACACACTTCGGAAAACTATGACAGAACATAACTAATGCTCTGCTCTGCTAGAATTAACAAGAATCTCCCCAAAATCATGTTACACAACACAAGCATTCACTTACCTCACCCACAATACAGTTGAATCTGCTGCTTCTTCGTGCCAGCCCGACAGACCGCTTCAAGTTCATGAGTTGTTAATCTGAAATTCCTCCGCGATTTAGTTAGTTCGCTGTTTATTCTGCCCGTGTCTCCTTGTTTGATGTTGCACTGCGATGTCTTTATGCATTAAACATGACAAATTTGACTCTTGCGCATTAATCAATTCAGAGATCTGGCTGATTAGTGCAAATAAGTTAGAACTTAGAACTTAAAATATTAAGTTAATTGAATTAAATTGGTCTCCTTGTATTTCAATAACATTAAACTGACTTAAAAAAAGATGAATCTACTATAACTCCTAAAAAAAGTTTAAATTGCTTAAATTATTTTTATGAGTTAAAGTAACTTTAAAACATACGTTGTCATGACTTTTTCATCATATCATTTTTTACAGTGTAGGAGATTACAGTTTTTGCATACTTATTATATTGGGCTTTATTAAACTTATTAAACTTTCTGAAAATATAATGTATAAATGTATAATGTTCTGAAAATATAAATATACGTTTTATGCAATTCTTTACTAAAAGTCAATTTATTGAATGATTTTCACAGTCTTTGAAAGGATTTGAATCTTACATTTTTAAGCATGAATTATTCATTATTATGTCACTTGTTAAATTGTTATTTAACAATTGCATTCAGTCCTGCTGCCTGCATTAACAGTGTGATTCGGTTTGTTTGCGCCACCCCCCATCCCCCCCCATTTTTTTGCACCAGCCACCACTGCGGTGAACCAATTACATGGCAAAGCTTTAAGTTTAAGAAATGAAAGCCTGTCCCATTAAATAATTTAAACAATTCTGTGTAACAAATATAGATAATATTAAAATTATTGTTGGAAAAATAAAAATGTTACATATTAAAATGTATTAATGTACATATTCAAATACATAAATGCAAAGTTCTGTCATGAAATTCTAGATGGCACAGGCCGATAGGTTCTAGCTCAATCTGACAGAATGATATCATTATTCACATGGCGCAGCTGATACGCTTCTTTTCATATCAGCAGCCAATGAGCTTTAGTTACAATAGTAATAATAACAATGATAATTAATCACTTAATAATTTCCCAAATATGTAGTTTCCTGTAGTTCATCCATCCACCCAAAACATTGATGCTTCAAAAAGTTCATAAAGAGATTGTAAAAGAAATCCATATAAATTAAGAAGTTTAATAAAAAAAAATATTTTGAAGTGATGCTCACTTTATATGATGAACAGATGTAATTTAGGCTTATATTCGCATATAAACTTTGATCAATCCACAAATATAAACACTAAACATGAGAACCGTGAAGCACCATGAAGAGTGTCAATTTAAAGGATCCTTGGAATGCAACCTTCATTTCACGTCCTTTATTCAGCAAATTTTGAAGTCATCAAGTGTATCCTTCACATTCTGTAATCGCAAATCATTCTGGTTGTCAAAAAGCTTGTCAAATTTCATTCTGTAATTTAAGACCAACAAAATGTGTTTTGGAAACATTTACGTAACTGTGCAAAGGAGTCTAACCCTGGTAGCCTCAAAAGGACTGGACTAAAAAGTGTACTTTCCGATAAAGAAGCACCCATGGTCAGTGGGGAAGCTCAACCGTGCATGCTTGACACGCGACAATCAGTGAGCTTAGTTCTTTTATGTTTGTTCATGGTCAGTTTGAAATAGAATGAGATTCTGTACCATTTGCTGTACCATTCTCCCATTTTGATTGGTCAGTGGATGTCTATTTTCTACATCATTGCACTTGCAAGGTAGTTGTAGGCGGTCACTTGGGTGTTGGTATGAGATTACTAAGGTAACCTAGATGATTGCTAGGGTGTTGCTATGTGGTTACTTGGACATTCTAGGTGATTGCAAGGTTAACATTCGTGTTTGTTTGATCCTAGAGCAGGAGTGCCATATCACTTTATATGCTGATATATTATTTTATACAACAGTTTGCAGAACAGATAAAGGAAATCTTCTTGTGTGTAAAAATGTTTCTGCTACAGATTTAGATCTGTAACCACTGATATGCGCATATGCCACTAGATATTCCGTTACAATAAGTTCTGCGGTTTACAGTCCTTGAAAATGACTTTGTTTTATCATAAATAATCATGGCTACTCACCAGTCAGCATCAAGGACAGGAAATATTTCAGTACTTTGTTGAATAAACTACATTATGAGAGAGAGAGAGAGAGAGAGAGAGAGAGAGAGAGAGAGAGAGAGCGAGAGAGAGAGAGAGAGATACTGAGCATGTGCGATTACATGCATCTGTTAGAGTTTTTATTCTGCAGGTCAAGTCATGCATTTGAGACAAATGGACAAGCCACGTCCTCTGAGAAAAGCCATATCTTTGTTGTAGTATCCTTTCATTGATCACGGGGATTTATAATGACTGGTGTTAGCGCTGCATTGATCTCTATGAAGTGTTTCAGCGATGTTCCAGTGTTGTGCCCATTTTCGACTTTCTGCCAAATCCCCCCCCCCCCTTATTAAGATTACTGCCTGACTGCCTAATCCTAACCTCACCCCTAATCCTAACCCTCCCACACACCTAACCCGAAACCTACCAGTACTAGGAGGTTATTATCTGGTGGGGGTCAGAATTCAGCACAACACCGGCGACATGTTACTTGTCAGTTGAGCATAGTTTTCCAATGAATGGTCTGATAGCTCTTTCTCATTCTTTAAAACAATTTATGGCTGCCACCTTCTGATCAACAATGAAACCTACACTGAAGTTGCTGTAAAAATCTGTTACTACACAGACTGACAGCCAACTGTGGATAATCTCAGTGCTGATACTTGTGGAATATCAGCACTCTTGGAAGCCTTTCATCCAATCAGATTCGAGGACCAGAACTTAAAGTTTAATATTGTATTAGGCTGTATTACTATTTAACTTTTAAGCAGTACTATTTTCCACCTTTGTTTTTTTGGATGCTTGTTGATTGCTTGTCTATTTGATAAAACAATATACATAAATAAATGGCACTTAGTCAGAAAAGGGTAAATCTCACATGCTGAACAACTTGTCTTTAAAAATCTGCATACAATAATCGTTCTCTCTTCTTCTTTTTGCAGGGCGACTTTGAAGATTCTGCATGAGGTTAGATTGTGGCCGGAACGAAATGAAATGAGTGGCTAACGACTGACCTCTTCCGCTGCACCACCACCACCAGCAACCTGTAGCATTTAACCAGTGCCTCTTCACCAGCCTGATACACAACGCACCCACATACACACAATTACCTAACAGAACACCATCAGACTGTAAGTTTGCCCAGCTTCAATGTATTATTTTTGTACAAAAATGTATCTCTGGTTGATTAATGCATAATATCAGGCAGTTGTCGTGCTTGTTTAACAATCACTTGAATGCCCCGCCCTCTCTCTTTCTCTTTCCTTCTTTCTGATATCTTAAAAAATACACCACAACCTACAGAAGAGAAACCCATATACTTGTTTGCACCATATACTTTGTGTGTCAAATGGACACATATACAGTAGACTTAACTGTACTTGGGTGAATCACATACAATCAGTAAAGAACAGGCCCACATTTCAAAAAAAGAAAAAAATCCTATTTTATAACCATCAATAAATTATATTTATTTTACATGGTGACATTTACATTTGAGCACAATTTCCTTCCAAATTCTCAATACTATAATGAGAAAAAAAATCTCATTGTCACTAATGAGAACAACGTATAATGTATTTGACATTATGATGTATATATTTTATCTCTCCATGTTCGGTCTACATTCTCGATTGTGATTGGCTGGAATGTGTGTTGTGGAGGAGAAACTGGCTCTAGACAAGCAATTACAAGAAACATTATCCCAGAGCTGTATTCCCTGTCACCTGACGTCTGTAGTCATGTATACACACGTCATGCCATGGTCAGAGAAAGGCTAAGCTTTCGCCAGCCTTGAACACACTCTGCCTATATTTATTACAGTAATGGAATATAATGAAAATCATCATTGAAAATAATTATGTAAAATCTCAAAAGTAAAATGGATGCATTACAGTAATGAGAATTTGAGGGTGGGGGATGGGATGCATGCACTTAATTGTCATGAAAATAATAGCATAATACTTAAAAATGATAGTTGTCCTAGAATATGGTTAATCTTCTTTATGCAAAATATAAATCCTTATTTTTTGTTCTTTTGATTTTGGAGTTACATAGGTTAGATAAATTCACTCATCAACATTGTTGTGCTCTCAACAGACTAACATTCACACTTGCCTAACTGTCATCAAATTGTCTGCCAGTTCTATTTCTTAAAGAGATACCCTTGTGAAAAAGAATTCAGCTTTAGCATACTTTCAAAAAGAGTGCTTATTATTAAAATGTATATACGTGTAATGTTTTTGGACAAATGTTTTTAAATGTTTTTTAATTGAATGTTGTTAATTGCAGTTGAAAATATATTATAATTAATATTTGCATGTAATGCAATTAGCTGAAGTTTAGAGTGCTTTTTCAACTTTAAGTATCTCTGTATATAATTTCATAATTACTTTTGTTTGCCTTTGAAATTATTCAAGGTTCTTTATTATTTGTCACATACACAATCATACAGGGTATAATCAGTAGTGAAATGTAACACTTTAAATGTGGTTAAAGTGTACTGCCAACTATACTGATCAGTATTTGTGGTAAACTAAAATATACTTTATTAATACAGTTTTTCTCGATTGCTAACACACAATTCACCATTTTCTCACAACTATAAACACAATCTCAAAACTACACACCAACCTGTGCAAGCTTCAAACTTCCAGGTCAAAACCAAATATTCTAGTCAAAAACATAATATCTTCAGCAGGGCTGTGCAGAGACCTTTGGAGGGGCAGGTGCTCAAAATATAAAAGGGGCACATGAAACAAGGCTTTAAATAGGGCTGTGCACAAAATATCATAACAGCAATGTATAGTGATGCATTCCTTGCTGATACGCGTATTGATGCGGATGCTGTAAATACTGTAACAATAAAAGTAAAAGTATGAATAGATTTTAGTCAAATGACATTAAAAAGACCAGACCCTTCCACCCCCATGAAACTTTTCTCCCTCAAATAGCACGAACGAAGTGAACACATGCACCTTTGTTTATGGTGCTGCTGCTGTGTATAACGTTAGAAGTGGCGTTTGCTGCAGGCTAAACACAGCGATTTAAACAAAAGCTGTGCAATGCATGTTCTATTCACGTTGTTCTTGTAAAATAATAATAATTATAAGTAAACAAGCACACCACTCCGCTGAGAACCCCACTTACTTAAGCTGCAACCGTGGCGCGGACGATATTGAAGTGGTGCCTGAGCGTGAGGGATCATTCGGATGAGGTCGTCAGGTGAAAGGTTATCATGTGGGTGATTTTATTTACGGCTAAATTATTAATCATTCATTTTACTAATAGTTAGATTGGGCAGGCCTTCACAGAAGGGTGTTAAAAAAATAAATAAATAAATAAATAAATTGCCTTGACAAAAGGGCACTTTGGGCATCATGTGGCAAAGGGGCAGGTGCTCAAGCACCCTCCGCCCCCCCTCTGCACGTGCCTGATCTTCAGTCAAAATCTAACTTTGGCCTCAGATGATGCACAAGCCTGCCGAATACACAGACTACTCCACTGCCTAGAAAACACCAGTGAGATCAATTCAAAACACTGTTGCCCGCCTTTTGAGAAACAGGAATCCTTTTGCTAGCCAATGTCTGTATGCAACATAAATATAGGGGGTACAGATACAGTAAAGTTCAGCAATAAACTTTACAGTTTTTATCGATTGATACCACACTATAACTGATTCATTTGGCCCAATTTTCCAAACCATTCATACAGTTCTCAAAACAAAGACACGTTTCCAAAAACGTTTAACACATTTCTCCTGTTTGCACACACGTTCCAATTTGCTCAGTGTTTTCTGCAAAACTACACAAAAACGGCATCATTTTGCACAGGTTTGACCATGTTCTCATTCAGAAAACCCAAACACATAATATACTTAACTCAAGCATCAAAACATTTACTCAAAAAGCACACATTTATCCCTCTGTGAACATTCAGTAGCTGAATCTCAGGATGATATGCGAAAGTGATTATGTGCTTTGGAAAATTAATCCTGGTTGTGGGAGACAAAGAGGAATAGGAGAAGAAAGGAAAAATGAAGGGGATGAGGTCAAAGGTCATTTGTTCCTGATGAAATACAAAACACTATGGTTGACCATGTTCTTCTGCATGGACTGACCATGAGGGAAGTTTGCCTACAGGCTCATCTACAAGGTTTCAGTACTACTTACACATAGAACATAATTACAGTACATAGCAGCAGTACCTCAGATGAGAGAACTCTCATTATTCTATATACAGTAAATACTGTAACACATGTTGTACACCCTCAAACTCATTACTGTTGAATTGATTTGTAGCCAAGTAGTCCTTACATGTACTCTATTTTTGCAGAATTGAGAGGCGACTGTCCAGGCGAGGCAGATAAATATATATTCAGAAGACTAAGAAACTACTATAACAAATAAGGATACTACCAATACTGTAATGCAATTTGGCTTAGGATGCTGAATGAATAAATTAATGAATTTATTTATTTATTTATTCATGTACAGTACCTGACAGTATATTCCAGTGTGTGTTTACTGTATATTCAGTTGTTTGGTCTTTTAACTTTTGCTATGTACTGTAATTATATTCTATGTGTAAGTAGTACTGAAACCTTGTAGATGAGCCTGTAGGCCAACTTCCCTCATAGTCAGTCCATGCAGAAAAACATGGTCAACTATAATGCTTTGTATTTCATCAGGAACAAATGAGACCCTTCATCCCCTTCATTTTTCTTTTCTTCTCCTATTCCTCTTTGTCTCCCACTACCAGGATTCATTTTCATAATCACTTGTGCTCCTGCGCATATCATCCTGAGATGCAGCTATTGAATGTTCACAGAGGGATAAATGTGTGCCTTTTGAGTAAATGTTTTGATGCTCGAGTTAAGTATATTGTGTGTTTTCTGAATGAGAACATGGTCAAACCTGTGCAAAATTATGCCGTTGCAGTGCCATATGAACTGCACAAAATACCCTTGCAACTTCCTAGAACTCAGAACACTAAAAAATGTCAAAAGATGTTTGACATTTTTTATGATTGTAGGCCTATTATTTATTTAAAAAAATAAAACCTACACAGTTGTGTTGTAGTATACACAATATTGTGTTGTCCATATACGTTTTGGGTCCAAAGTAATTTAGCATACATAAAGCCTCGCATGACGACACAGCCTTATTTAGTGTGCTTAGGCTATCCAGACATCACACACTTCAGTATCATTTAGCAGACTATCATCACACCAAAGGAAGTCTTTAGCTGTCTCTTACTGTACTTGTGTACAGTACCACACTGGTCTAATATCACCTTTGTTCAGTGTTCAGTGTATACTTTTCCCACTTGGTGAAGAAGCTTACGTACTGTGAACCACGTAAACATAATGCGATACTTACTAATAGTAGTAATATCATTTTTCCTGGTTCGAATAAATCATGCTGCTATAAAATCGTCATCAGTCACTTGACAAATTTAGCAGATCTAAAGGTACACGTCAATTGCTACATTTAGACATTTTCTAATCCAGATCAAACTAATTATTTTGCAAACCATTTCAAATGTTGCATTACAATTCAGACTAATACTGAATAATACGTTTATTTTAGGAATTTAGAGCAAGACCGTCTTAAAACTTCTCCCTTCTTTTTAGAGGCACTTGAAACTGATGTCATTATCAATCCTGAATCAAAAGCAGACCCTTCTTTAAGCTTGCCTTCAGGAAATCAAGCCTAAGACTTTTAGAAAAAAAAAAATATCATAATATCTTGTCTATTCGTCGATCACCTTAATGTGTGGACCCCTCAACAATTTAAAGTGAACATTACCTATTCTTATCCCACTCTGCCACAGTAAAAATCTGGGTTATGCATGTGTAAAATTGGAATCAGACTTTAGAAATAAAGCATGGATTTTTTATTATTATTATTATTATTCAACAGTCTAAATTTCCAGGGTTTTGGTGCATACCACTTCATGAGAACTGCTTGGCTGGACGTTTTCACAAAAACAAAAACAGATTCCTTTTTTATCAAGAGGTTTTAAAGTTTTACAGAAACAAGTCTTGACACACAAAAGTACGTGGTTTTTCTTCACTTTTTTTATACAACACTTTGCCTCAATAACCTTCAAAAATTATTTATTTGCATGATCAACCTTGCAGTGCATCCTTTAAGTCTCAGAGGTTGCATACTTGAAATCTGCTGTTTGCTATGGATCCTAAATGAATGACCTGCTCTGATAACCCATATTTTCACATCCTTTTATGCTGCACTAACATTTAAATGCTCTTGAAATCATGAGTGAAGAAATGACATTTTAATGCCTTTTTAAGAATAGTAAACACTCACTATTTGAGAGTTTGCTATTATAATGAGCTAAGGGAGTAAGACATGGTACCAAAATGACAATGCGTAAAACTGAGAAGTGCTCAGAGAGGAATGCACGTGGAAAGGGGAGAGAGAAATATGAAAAGGACTAAACAGTGTGTACGCTTTCAACTGTGCGTGTGCAGGTTTCAATACAACAGTGTTTTGCAAAGAGAACTGATGTTATTGCTGTCCGTTGATTTTCGAAAGTGTTAAAACTCTTCTAGGCATTTTCAAGTGTTTCAAAGCCTTCTGTTGAAAAAGGGTGTAGCACCTCACAGAAAGTAGACATTTTGTGTTCTCTCCAAAACTGTTTGTATAGACAGTCACGTTACTTCAAATGCAGAACAGCATGAATGTGAGCTTCAGAGAGGTCTGAAAATAATTCATTGTATGAATAATGATCCCATGGACCCATCGTGGTTTGATTGATTTGAATTATTATTATTTTTTTCATATGTAACACAAAAGCGAAACACATGCTGCATATTCAGAACAGTTCGCACGTTAGCTCAAGACTGCCCTCTGTCTGTGAGAAGAAAAACATTTTTAGGTCACTGCTTTCCAGCCACTCCACTTTTCATCAATAATGTCTCCAGTGTGCTAATTTGTGCTACTTTAATGCGGTTTGGTAGGATGTACTGAAATTGCCCTGGCGATGCCACCTGTTAAATTGTAAAGAGCGACATTGATTATTCAGTGTGTTTTGCAAGATCGTTGCTATTAGTCTAAAAGCTAAAGTACATGTTTGTAATTTAATATCATCTCATGACATGTAAAAAAATATCTGTAGCTGTAAATCTAAAGTACGGTGCCCCGAACTAGATGTGTAAATTATAGATTTAGAAATAAGTTATTATAGAATTCTATATTTTGACTGGCTTTGTGACTTAGCTTTGTCATGTGCTTTGTTTTGTCGTGATATTTTGGATTATGGTGTTCAATCCTAAAATTATTTTCCTTAAATATGGATAGTTGAAAAATAACACAGACATTACCTATTTCAACATGTAAACATTTTAGGTTACAGTCTATATTATGTAAAGCATGGTGTATATTAAATGTAGTAAGTGGGCACCACTTGCTTTCATTTGCATTCTTTACTTCCTTTAAATAGTTTTGTGATGCGACAATACGAAAAATACAAATATGTGACCGGGGGGGGGTCACATATTTGTATTTTTCGTATTGTCGCATCACAAAACTATTTAAAGGAAGTAAACAATTTTTTTTGTTGTGATTTGCTGTTTTCTACAAAAATTAATTCTTCATATGGTAAAGAACTTTCTGTGAAAATTTAACCTTTACATCTTTAATATTGACTGAGTAAGGTCATGTCAAAGAAAAATTGATGCTTGTTATCTCACAATTAGATTTTGAGACTTTAGCCTGGATTTCACAGAGAGGGTCACATATTCCATTCAGTACTCAGCACCCTGATAGAAGTAGGTAAAAATAGGGCCCATTGTACAGTTAATATGCAGAGATTATCCTCTTAAATGCTGCATTCATGCAAATAAGTACAATTTTAAAGGCATAGTTCACCCAGAAATAAAACTTTAGTTTTTACTCACCCTCACGTCATTGCAAATCTGTATGGCTCGCTTTCTTCTGTGCAATGTAAAAAAAATAACATTTTGAGAAGTGAATTAATATTATTTATTTGTTTTAGTCAATGCAATCAGTGGTCAGCAAAATGGTTTGATTCTCATTATTCTTCAAAATATCTTGTGTGTCAGGTTTGTAATGACATGAGGGTAAGTAAATGATGATATAATTTTCATTTCTGAGTGAACTTCTGTTCTGTTCTTATTAATACAGAAAATATGTTTTTGTTATGCAGGTGTCACTTTACTGGACCAAATGAATGAATACGAAACAGTTCCATTAAAATATTACACACTGAATTAATAGTAAGATATACACACTCCCACTTCCCAAATTCAAAGATTAAATGCCATATTTACTTCCTGATGGGGTTAATTTACAACTTTAAAAAATCCTCAAGAAATTTAAATACATTTTATTAGTCACTCAAAATGTTTTTATATGACCAGTCATTTTGTGAAAATATGCCTCAACTAGACAATGTCAGTATATTTAAATATAAATATACAGTACATTTTAATTGTAATTTTATCCATTAGATTTATATTTACTGTTCTCTAGATTTTTTAAACACGTTTATCTGTTCTTCAAAACCATAGAGACACAGTGACATTCTCAAACATCAAATAGTAGGCCACATAGATACATTTTGTGGCCAAATATTATAAGAATAGTATGTGAAAACTTGGACCACAAAACTAGTCATGAGGCTAAATTTGTTTTAATTTAAATATATACATAATCTAAAAGATGAATTAATAAGCAGCTTTCCATTGATGTATGGTTTGTTAGGATAGGACAATATTTGGCTGAGAAACAACTATTTAAATATCTGTAATCTGAGGGTGCAAAAAAATCGAAATATTGAGAAAATTTGATATATTTATGGTAAGACATTTACAAAATATTTTCATGGAACATGATCTTTACTTAATATCATAATGATTTTTGGCATAAAAGAAAAATCTATAATTTTGACCCATACAATGTATTGTTGAATATTGCAACAAATTTACCCATGTGACTTAAGACTGGTTTTATGGTCCAGGGTCACATATATTATGTACTGATTTTAAAGAGTAGTAGGCTACACTACATTGATATCCTAACCATGTGTATACATTTATTTTGATGAGAAATGTCCAGTATGAACGTAAATATATTACATTGTGAAATAAAATAGTATGTATGAGAAAAATTAAATAAAACATTTTGTCAGTCTCGTTAAAAAGACTCAAGGTGAAGATATTTTAGTTTATATTACTTCAATTTTATTCATGGCGGAGATGATGAGTAAATTACTCTGTGGGATACAATATTCTGGGAGTGTTTGTTAGAATGTTTGAAATAGAATACTAGCTTGCTATTTAATGAATACAGCACACTGTCCTATACACTGTATACTATCTACATATTTAAAAAAAAGAGTAGGCTATTCCTCAGTAAATGGTTTTGGACAGTACTATGCTACTTGGTAATCACACGAACTCACTATATTTGTCAGATAACCTCATTACATTAGCAAGTGTTGTCCAATTACTTAACCTTGAACATTTGGCATTAGAAATCCATGTATGTATGTGTATGTATTGCTAAATTAGTTGTTAAATGTACTTCTCATTTTGACAAACTCCACTGTGTATTATATCTTACAGAAAATGTATAATATACTATAATATTCCAATCCTGTTTCTAGAGGGCCACATTTCTGCAGAGTTTAGCTCCAACCTGCTCCACCAAACAATATTGCTAGCCTACATTAAGTAATCACATGTAAATAAACTAACACACTTCTCTTACTATTGCTGCAGTATAGTGCAGGGTTGTGCAGTAGTATAGTTGTTAAATAAATTCTTACCATTTCTGAAATACTTCACAGTGCATTAATAGTACATAATCCATTCTTCTAAAATCACAGTGATACTCTCCGCTGTTGGCTGGCAAACAACATCCCATGACCGTGTGGTCCATAAGTGGGAGACAGAAAATGAATACACGTTCTACAGAAAATGTCAATGAACAAAAGCAATAAAAGGCCATAGACATTCCATAAGATAATGCAAGATTGAAGCACATGCCTATGGTTATCTATAGTTTATTTGTTGGCTATACTCAACCTATAAACAAGGCAATTAACATGAATGCTTAAAGAAATAACATTTTATAACTATATATTTCACATACGTGAAGAAAAATATAGGGAATGTACATGGGATCAAAGAATGATCAAAAAGGGGGAGAATTGAAATGTATGTATTTTTCTTTATTTGCTATTTTACATATTGTATATTCTCTGTTTCCCACATGTTCTATTGGCAAAGGTGACCTTTAGGTTTCTCTGTGTATGTGGCTAAAACTTCTGTCAGAATTCCTCTAACAGGGGACCAGTTAGAACTAATCTGAGAAGATACAGTTGAAGGTCAAAGTCGATCCTTGAACAGCCTTTATCAGTATAAAATAGACACATTTAATAAAATATTCAGATCTTTCTTCACAACAAGACTAGGAAAGATCTCTCAGGTGCATATCTAAAAGAAACGTTGTTGTAGTTAAAAGTTTTCGAAATATTTAAATTTGTACAAATAATAATCCATTTTGAAAATACAATGACCAGCTCTCTTTCCAATACGTCCACAAAAATGATGCTAGCATATTTATTTGCTGGAAAGGCATCATCTGCAAAGCTCTAGCATTACATTTTTGAATTTGTGCACAGGATCTGAGCTGGATGGAGATGATTGTCACATCTGTTCCTCACACAAATCAATCGTTTTTCCCCGGAAGACTTAGAATAATAATACTTTCTGCTTAAATCATGACTGTAGTTGTATCTGTCTTTTATATCCTGTGATTTACATTGACAAAAGGGTTAGGTTTAGGGTTAAGTGTCTGGTTACATACTCAAACATTTATAAATAGTGTAATATTTGTAATAGTGTAAATAAAATAGTTGTGACCAGTTAAATTTAAAACCACACCCCAACAATATGTAATTGTGGCAAAGTGATTACCCAATATCGTATCATTACAATAAATGTCCTATGACCTTCACATCGGCATATTGATGCCAAAGGTAACGGAGTACTGTGCACTTTGAAAAACAATGCCAAAGGGCTTCCCTGTGTGATAAAAAGTGATGCCCAAAGGGTCCCAACCAAGCTTGCTTCAATATGTGACGAGTTGGGAGTGTGAATGTGTTGTAAGTGTAGCTAACAGTAGTTGTTAAAATACTTTTATATATGGTCAACATTATAATAAAGTGCTTGAGAAAATGCATACATCATGTGCATTACTTTTTCTGTTTGTGTTTGTGTCTGCCACACAGGTGACATCAGGTGCAAGGGGATGACCGAACGCATTCACCACATTAATCTCCACAACTTTAGCAATTCTGTACTTGAGACCCTCAATGAGCAGCGAAACCGCGGGCACTTCTGTGACGTGACTGTACGGATCCATGGTAGCATGCTGCGAGCTCACCGTTGTGTGCTGGCTGCAGGCAGCCCCTTCTTTCAGGACAAGCTGCTCCTGGGCTACAGTGACATCGAGATCCCCTCTGTGGTTTCTGTACAGTCCGTCCAGAAACTCATTGACTTCATGTACAGCGGTGTGCTGCGGGTCTCCCAGTCCGAGGCCCTGCAGATCCTCACAGCTGCCAGCATACTTCAGATCAAGACCGTTATCGACGAGTGCACCCGCATTGTTTCACAAAATGTTGGCATTGCTGGATCTGGCAGCTTTTCCGTCGTCCCAGGCGACTCAGGGCAAGAGACACCACGGGGAACTCCTGAGTCTGGCACGTCTGGTCCCAGTAGTGATGCCGAATCAGGCTACATGCAAACATCTCACCAGAGCCTTGACCGCGTTTATTCCTCGCTTTATTCCAGCTGTTCTGGGTTGGGCCTGCAAAACGGTACCCGTGGAAATCGCACCCACTATGCCAGTGCCATGGTGACAGCCAGCTACGACTCACCCCTTCCACTACAGCAGAAGGAGGGAGGGCAGGACCCTGCCTGGATCACACGTATCCACGAGCGTTCGCAGCAGATGGAGCGTTTCCTGGCCACGTCGGAGACTACACACTGCCGTAAACAGCCTCGTCCCGTGAGGCTCCACACAGGTGATATTCACATCAAGCTGGAGCAAGGGGATGAGTACCACTGCTACGGGCTTGAGGACTGCCGTGAGGACAGCGAACAGCTGGAGTGCGTCGAAAGTGAGCCCAAAGGCGAGAGCTTTGACTCCGGCGTCAGCTCTTCCATTGGCACGGAAACGGATTCTGTCGAGCAGCCTTTCTTGTCTGGGTTCACTCGAAACAACTGTCTAAATAAAGGCCAGCAAGGTGAGCGTGGAACCCCTGTGCAGATCGAGGTCAACAATTCATCTCCCGAGCAGACTCAAGAGTCGGTTGAAGACGGAAATAGAAACGGTCCTTCTGAAGAGAGTGGTGAGCTTGGAATCCATCAGCCGCCACAAGCCAACCTTACATCACCCCAGTCCATGCCTGGTGGGCCATACCTGCGGCCAGGTGAGCCACTTACCAGCAACCTGCGTATGCCCCTCACCCTGACCAGCAACACCCAGGTAATAGGAACTGCAGGCAACACTTACTTGCCTACACTCTTTGCAACCCAGTCAGCCAGCGACAACAAGCCTTTCCTCTTCAGTCTGCCCCAGTCCATTGGGAGTCAGCAGCCCCAATTTGTGACAGTGCCCTCTCCCAGCATGCCTCCATTCTCCAGTGGACTGACGGTGCCACCAGGTGGAAGTCAGCAGCAAGGTGGTGCTGCAGTGGTACAGCATGGGGAGAAGAAGCCCTACGGATGCACTCTTTGTTGTAAGACCTTTACTGCCAAACAAAACTTCGTGAAACACATGTTTGTGCACACAGGTGAGTTCCCATGGCCTTCACCTCTGTATGGTTAGCTAGTGAAGTTGTATCCGATTATATCCATTAGTATATAGTATATAGCTAGTCTGAAGCACTTTGGATTCAAGGTGAATAATTGGTAAAAATGATTGTGAACTTTCCTTGTTGGCTGTCCTCTGTGGATTAGGTATTATATTATAAGTAGCGCAGTTCATTTCAGCAGTTTGACTAGTATCCGTTTGGACCTCAAAATTATTGATATGATTCTTCAGTTAATGGGCTTTAACTCACAGCTTAGACTCAAAGAAACAAAAGCTTTGTCTTAGGCAAATTCTCTAAGCTTCACACAGAATGTGCTCAAGCTATTTGCCAAATGCATGCTAGTTCCAGCTTTGTTATTGTTTTAATATACACTATATTGCCAAAAGTATTGGGTCACCCCCTTTTAATGAAAGGTTTGACCACCTTAGTAATTTCCAAGAGTAAAAATCTTAATGTTTAAACATATAATTAAATTTTAGAGAATTGTGTGCTTCTAATTTTATAGCAACAGTTTGGACTGGACCCTTTTCTATTCTAACATGACAGTGCCTCTGTGTATAAGGCAAGGATCAAAGATAAATTATGATTTAGTCAGTGTGGAAGAACTTGACTGGTCTGCAGAAAGCCAAGTCCTAATCCCATCTATACACCTCTGGTGTAACTTTAAATGCAGACCTTGAGCCAAAAATTCATCACCAAACACCAATGACTTGTACATTCATTATATGGACAAAGGTACTGGGACACCCCTTCTTTAGAGAAGAGAAAAAGGCACTTCCAAACTGTGGCAACGAAGATGGAAACATAGTTCATGTACTTAAAAATTGTATTTCCACCTCTGTTGCAACAGTTTTGAAGTGTATAAAATGATTTTACCCATATGTCATTGGTGTTTGGTGGTTCATTTTTGTTTCAAGGTCTGCATTTAAAGTCACACCAGAAGTGTTCAGCTGGGATTAGGACTTGGCTTTCTGCAGACCAGTCAAGTTCTTCCACACTGACTGAATCATCATTTCTCTTTGATCCTTGCCTTATGAACAGAGGCACTGTCATGTTAGAATAGAAAGGGTCCTGTCCAAACTGTTGCTATAAAATTAGAAGCACACAATTCCCTAGAATATCATTATATGCTTAAACATTAAGATTTGTACTCATGGAAATGACTAAAGTAGTCAAACCTTTCATTAGAATGGGGTGACCCAATACTTTTGGCAATATAGTGTATAAAGGTTTGATCTTGTTTTATGAAAAAGTCTGCACCCCTTTTATTGACATGCCACAGAATCATTGACATTTAAGGAAGGTGCTTTATCTTTGTTTTATATTAAAACAACTTTCAGTATATCCTTAAGCAACCCGGCTTTGGCAGTGACATTCCCACTTGTGAGAACTTGTGAGTTTTGAAGTCATCTCTTCTGGAGACTGATCTTGCGATTTATTAACAGAGCGTATTCTAAATGGCTTAATGCTTCTGAAGCGTATAGTAAAATATCCTGCCTTCAAAAGAGCATTCAACTCTGGCAATGTTAAGTTTAGTAAGAGAATTCAATTTGACACTGAAATCTTGAAGTAGATTACCATGCAATGATCTGTCTTCAGGCCAAAACCAAGTCTGTGTAATCTTATAGGTTTATTAAAACAATGAGACTTTGATCCTTGGTATGTCTTCAAACATGCTGCCATAATTGAATCACAGGAGCTTTTATCATACAGTGTAGTACAAAATATACTTTACAATAACGATAGATGTTATTGCCTGTGACCTAGAAGATTGTGGTTGCCAAGCACTTAAATATGTAAATAACTTGCCAGTATGGTCTTAGTGCAATATACATTTACTTCCTTGTGATTTCTACTTCTCTATAATAGTTCTCTTTATTTCAACCATTTTTTTTATAAATTCACTTTTCTTATTTTCTGTTTCTTTTTCTGTTATGGAGTTGTTTCTAATACATTTTTTTATACCTAATTAAATCAGTTTTGGGTTTCATTTTAAAACTAGTAGAAATTACTGCCTCACAAGCTTCACATGTGATTCCTGATTGTAATAATGACCATGAAAAATGGCCAAACTTCCACTTTTTCCAGATCAAATTTAACCAAAAACGTATATATAGGTGCTGATGAAATTACAGCCAAACTAGCAGATTCAGATTAAATGTTTTCAGATTTTGAATTAATTATTATTCATATTTTATTTAGCATATGTTTACATACAGTAAACCTACACCTAGATTTATTCATATGTTTACTGACATTGACAAAACAATTTAACTTTAGATTATTTCAATAGACATCACTGATGCAAAATATCAAATATGTTTTTGATGAGAAAAGAAACGTGTATGAAATTTCAAAGTAGCGTAAGCATGCTGGCTGTGCTGACCTTTTTACATTTCAAAATTTGACATTACTGTTGCTTGGCAACCACAGCACTAATTAATTCCATAATTATAAAATTAATACATTTAGCAACATTAATAATCTGCATACAAAGTTCAACTTTTCAGAAAAAGTTACAGTTAAAAAACAAGAATTAATGGAATTTTATTTTTTTTAATCTCTACTTTTTAATTATTTTACATAATTGTATGCACAGAGAAGTATATGTCAAATGTAGTGTTTTTGTAAGGTTTTATCAAAAAACAAAACATAGGCATCAAGAGGCATATTTTCCTAAATAAAAAGAGGAACATGCGTCAAATTTCAGGTCTGTAGCTGTCATATTACATACTTATAATTACTGAAATAATTTGCCTGCAAAATACAGTAACTTTTCACCATACTGTCACAAAAAGTAGAAGAAGAGCCTTCTCAGCTTTGCTGCCTGGATCTACAATACCATGATCAAAATGATCAGTGATATGATCGACAATGTTTCCTTTCTAATGAGTTTGTGCTCTGTGCTCTTTCAGGTGAAAAGCCGCACCAGTGCAGTATCTGCTGGCGTTCGTTCTCGCTGAAGGATTATCTCATCAAACACATGGTTACACATACAGGCATCCGAGCATACCAGTGCAGCATCTGCAACAAACGCTTCACTCAGAAGAGCTCACTCAATGTCCACATGCGCTTGCACCGTGGAGAGAAGTCCTACGAGTGCTACATCTGCAAGAAGAAGTTCTCCCACAAGACCCTGCTGGAGCGCCACATGGCCCTGCACAACACTGAAACCGTGGTCTCCGGGGTCAGTGCCACCGGGACCGCTGGAGGCCCCACGTCCATCCCGGTTCCGATGGCTGTTCCCGAGCCGGGAGCAGGAGTAGTGGCTCTCGCCATGCCAGTGGGAGCGGGCGGAGCAGGGGGCGGAGTCGGAAGCACCGGAGTGGGTGTTGCTGCGGAAGCGAGCTGCCAGGAGGGGACCACCTACATGTGCTCCGTGTGCCCTGTCAAGTTTGACCAAATCGAGCACTTCAATGACCACATGCGCAAGCATGTCTCCGACGGATAAGTACAAAAAAAAAAACTTGCGTAAACATGAAAAAGAATGAAATGATAACGAAAATGGCACTAGATTTTTTTTTCTTATATTGGGGCATGAAGAGTAATGAGTATAGACACTGGCACATTAAGTTTTCTAGAAAAAAAAAGAAGCGTTTAATTTCTTTTCTTTTTTTTGTCCTTGCTATTCTTAAAGAATAAAAAATGATGGTGGCCTTAAGGCTGTGTAGTTGGATAATGATCCACTGGCTGGATCCATACTACTGGCCTCTAAATGTATGCTTTCCTTAAATACTGATTTATGTGTTGAACACTACCGAAAGGCCTGCGAAAGAACACACAAGAAAAAAAAATTCACATGCGCACACACACTCGGACATACACACAAACACAAATACATATACCCATGCATGCACTCACACGCACAAACTACTTATACACACTTATATATGGTAGAGGTATTTTGTATGTATGTGTATTTGTGCATTTGAGCGTGCGTGTGCACAAACAAATATTGCAGTGATTTTTTTTTAACTAGTAGATCTTTTCCCATGTAGACCGTACTGGACACTAAGCGTCCAAGCTTACTGTGGTATAGATTAAAAAAAGAAGGAAAAAACAGAGATTTGGCTTTAGATTCATTCAAAATAATAATGGTCACGTGTTTGCCTTTTTATGTGTGATAAGAATAGGAGAGTTGTTCAATTTGACACTGGGTTTTTATTTATTATTATGGCATTGAGGGATTATGATGTTGATGTTGTCAAGGTACAAGCCAGTTTTACTAACTGTACTAAAATTAGATTTTATTTTTGAGTGGCTTGATGAATGAATGATTATTATGATTATGACATTTTCCTTTTCTCCCACCACACTTTTTTTCCGATGGTTCAGGTCAAGTTTACAAAAAAAAAAGAGTTTATCAATGACAGTATTCGAGCAAAAATTTTGAATGCCGTTAATATTTTTCAATTCGTTTTGCATACACTGCCACTAAGAAGACGACTGTTAGTTGACCTCTTCCGCTTCAAAACGAAAATATGATATAAAGTTGTGAGCAACTGAATTTTCTTTTCATTTGCTCCTTGTTTTGTTTTTGTTTTTTCGACAAAAATAAAAAAGGTAAATGGCAGATTTTAGTATGCTAACAGGCCCAAAACCCAAGTTAATTGCTGCTCCTCACGTGTTCACTTAGAGACTGTTATCAGCTGTAGAATCCAACATTATGTGGATATTTCTCAAATTATTATTATTTCTCAGTGAACATGGTAAACGATAAGCTATTTGGAGCCATGGGCTAGATTGGATCAAACGTGAACTGGACAGAAATAACCCCTAAATGCATAAAAATTATGTATTTCCTGTTAGCGGCGACTACTATGACTCAGTTGTTTTGGCCGGTGGGGTGACTAAAATGCACTACTCCTGTTCCTAATGCCCCACCTAGTGGCTCAAACAGCAGTCCTTGTTTTTTGCCTGATGGGATTTACATATGGTGCGAGAGAGCAGTCGCAGGATATAGGGACGCAAGGCAACAGCAAAAGAAACATCTACTGAACCACAATAAATTCAACAGGGTCATTCTTCTTTAATATACCACAGGGAGAAAATTCTCCAAAAAATAAGAAACATTCCCAATTTTACAGATATCCAGACATTGTATGTGTACTTTGGAAGTGAGTTGAGAAGGATGTATTTTTGGTGTTACGTCACTCAGAAGCTCTGTGTTCATATTTGGCTTTGTTATACACGTATATTATGGATATAAAAAGACTAATCTGCCGTGCAACTGAAATCTGGCAATTTTGCTCACTTATCTGAGTAGATACACTTTTGAAGTGTAGTTAAAATTATGGCAAAATGTATCGATCACAATTTATTTAGACTTTTTCCATTTTGGAATTTGGTCGCATAAGTTGGTTTGAAAAACAGTGCTACTTTGCACATTTACTTCAAAATCCTGTGCTTAAACATTTAATTGTTTTACTTAAGAAATTAAATTCTATGGTTTTCTTCTCTTTTTTTTCATTGTTTATAAAGGAAATATGTTTTCTTAAAAGCTTGATAAGAGGACTGCATTGTTTTCTTGCATATATGTTGCACTGCTTAAACCAATAAGTGCACTACTGTTACCAGAGATGTTCTAGTTTTTAGAGATAATCATTTTTTATCAAATATTTGGTTCTATAGTTCACTTGTGTTTGAGTAGCTTTGTTCTTTTTTTGATTAGATTATTCAATTTTTCTCTTGGCTTTGTTATTGTTTGCTATTGTATTTACTTTGTGCTGTTTATGCAAGCATTTTTTTCTTCTTTATTTATATTTAAACCATTGTGAGCTTATCCCTGGTCAGATCCTAATGATGTATTGCTTACACCACTTCCATCCCTTCCCCATCCCAACAATGCAGTTAATTCATTGGAGCAAATACTCGGTTTTCTTCTCATTCATACAAACTTAAAACAAAAACAAACAAACAAAAAAACCATCAAAATCACAAAACCACAAAAAAAAATTGTAGTGTGTGCCTAAATATATGATAAATGTCTTTTAGAACAAGTATGTTTCTACGAGAGGGTCATTGTGCAAAGCTTTTTAGTGCTGTCTAGGGATCAAGCACATTTATGTATGTGTTTGTATGAGCATGTGTGTGTATATTCCTCTGATATGTCTCTATGTGTGTACTGTACTATTTGTGATGCCTGAACTGTAGGGCTTCCTTTGCAATATGCAGTACAGGTACGGCAACAGTGACAACGTGTTATTTTACATATTTAGGAGTGCATTTGGTAACTTTCTTAAGAACAATCATTACTATTTTCCCTACAATAAATGACACAAGGAACATGATGCTGTTAAGGCCCTTGCTTTAAGTCTGAATGATATGATCTGGCCTAACCCAGTGCTGTCAAAGTCGATTCAACGACTTCAATATGCCTGTTGAATATTCTGTATCGTTCTCCAGTGCTTTGAGACCAAACATCGCTTTTTAACTCAATTATGCTGCAAAGTTTGGCCACAGGCTGTGTTGTATCACTCTGAGGTGTTGCCTTAGACTAGCATACGTGTTTGTTGGTCATTTCCAGTCGAGTTTAAGATCCCGATCTTGTTTTACTTCAGCTTGACGTACAATTTTGACAGTTGTGTTGAGTAGCTAAATGATCTGTTGGTGGTTTGTGGTGGTGGTGGTGGTGGTGATGATGGTACAGTTGATAGTCGAAAGAGTCCTGTCTCATCCGTTTGTAGTTTTGTGGGTTGTGAATAGTTTGTTGGATCTAAATGTCATTTTTCCCATTTCAAGAGCAGCAAATTACAGAAACGTTATACCAGAACATACGTGTCTCTAAAGAAGGGTCAGGCCAGCATAAACGTTAACATTTTGACACATTAAAGCACTTAATGAGCGCTACCAGAGAGCGGGGTGGTAGGGGGGGGGGGGGGGGGGGGTGACTTGCATTGGCCATCAGCTGTGTCTTTACAGATAGCCTTAATCATCTTTGACTCAAGCGACCAAATGCACTATTGCCTGTGAAGGTGCTGTTGCAATTTCTAGCTTTTATTTTACACAAGG
>QVTF01021520.1:0-10000 GCA_003573665.1 Oxygymnocypris stewartii
ATGCGATGTGTTTATGTGGTTAAAGGTTAAAAAAAAACATTTTTCACGTACTGTACATTATTGTTGCTCCTCTATGCTCCGCCTTTCTGACACGCGTCGATTTTTATAAAGCACATCGTTCTGAGAAGCGAGGTGTGCTCTGATTGGCCAGCTATCCGGTGCGTTGTGATTGGCCGAATACCTCAAGTGTGAGACGGAAATGTTACGCCCCCTTACCGTATTGTGATGCTGTGTCCCGGGGCGACGAGACACAAACATTACAACCTATTACAACCATTACAACCGCCCCGCCCCGGCTATAGATTAATGTAAACATGTGTCGCGATGCAATTTCTTTCTAGGAATTAAATACTTTCTCTGAATCCTGAAAGCCTCTTCGCCATCGATCATACAGGTGCGGATGTATTTGTGGCAGGTCAGTTATCCGGCACATTGTATTATGTTGCTAGTGACTTGAGATGTTGTTCCCCTGCCAGATATCTGTTGAATGAGAAAGGAACCGGGGGCGCTCCAGAACACACCCACTGATAGTGTAATCGCCACGGACCAATGATAACTCAAAGGTGTTTAGGAGCCAAAACTAACTCCCCAGAAAGTTCACTTTGCTACTCTTCCATCTTCAGGAAACAGTCCTCTGTTAAATGTGCTGCACACTCTCTAATATTTGGGTTGAACTGTTCTGGAACAGTGTTGTGAATATAACTTAACCACTGATTTATAGTTGTGTCCTCTTTTGGAAACCCAAACAAAGTAGTTTCTCTTTCACAACGAAACACAGCATCTCCAGGACACGACAGCAACAATACTACAACCAGAATAATAGCTCCGCCTTCTTTCATTGTGAATATATTTGGGTGGTGTTATGCAAATCTCCCCACACTGTGACGTATGTGGGGGGGGTGTTTGAATGAGCCGTTTTAGAAGAGCGTGATCGAGTCTTAACTTTGATAAAGAATATCTCTTTGTGTTTGAGACTTTAGTCTTTGTAACTTCAGGGATCTCATCTATCCACAAACAGCCTGTAACGCTCCAAGAGAAAGAAACACTTGAAATCACATCATATGACCCCTTTAAAAACAAAGGACACAAAAGGAGGTTTTTTACAGGAATGCCACAGAAGAACCATTCAGTGATCAGCTCTTAAAATAAAAATGTTTTCTTACTGCAAATAACTTTTTACATCAGAAAGGCTCTACAGATGTTAAAAGTTCTTCACAGAACCATCATCACCAGAATCTTTATATTTAAGAGGTTTTTTTCTTAATAGAACCATTTTATCTTAGTCTGAAGAATATTTGAATCTTCTAAAGAACCTTTCCGTTGTACACAGTATCTTTATTTCTAAGATGCACATTGAGCAGGAGGAAGACTCTTAAACACTCAGGGTTCATCAGCAGCTCAGCTCCACTGCAATTTAACCTTTTCTTCTCATCAATTATTCACATTATCATTTCACTGAAGCTACAGGAGGAGAAAGACGAGGCTGTTAATTACAGCGGAGCTGGCCAATCAGAGCAGCCGCTGAGAGACCACCAGCACTACACACACACACACACACTTGTGTTTACACAAGGCAAACAGCCATCACACACACGGATGAAACGAGGGCAGTGTGTGAAGTGTTTCAGGCTGTTGTTTTGTGTCAGATTGCTGTCAGCACTGACGCCAGGAATAAATGTGTGTGTGTGTGTGTATGTGTATGCAGTGTGTGTATGTGTGTGTGTGTATGTGTGTGTGTGTGTGTGTGCGTGTATGTATGTGTGTGTGTGTGTGTGTGTGTGTGTATGTGTATGCACGTGTGTGTATGTGTGTGTGTGTGTTTGTGTTGTGTGTGTGTTGTGTATGTGTGTGTGTGTGTGTGTGTGTGTGTGTGTTGTGCGTGTATTATGTGTGTGTGTGTGTGTGTGTGAGTGTGTGTGTGTGTGTGTGTGTGTGTGCGGGTGTGTGGGTGTGTGTGTGTGTGTGTGTGTGTGTGTGTGTGTGTGTGTGTGTGTGAGCGTGTGTGTGTGGTGTCTGTGTGTTGTGTGTGTGTGTGTGTGTGTGTGTGTGTGTTTGTGTGTGTGTGTGTGTGGTGTGTGTGTGTGTGTGTGTGAGCGTGTGTGTTGTGTGTGTTGTGTGTGTGTGGTTGTTTTTCATGTGTTTGTGTTGCCGTGTGTGTGTGTGGTGTGTGTGTGTGTGGTGTGTGTGTGTGTGTGTATATGTGCGTGCGTGTCTCCAACCCCTCCTTTAGAACAGAAGAGGTTTGTTCAAATCCAGACCCTCATCAACACCATCAATCCAATCTGGTCTCAAACTAAAGCTCAACAACTCCATCCTTCAGCAAAACACGGGAAGAGAACGACAGCACAAGCCAATACGTGACCTGGACCACAAAACCAGTCATAAGGGTCAATTTTGCAAAATTTAGATGTATACATCATCTGAAAGCTGAATAAATAATATTTCCATTGATGCATGGTTTGTTATGATCGGACAATATTTGTAAATCTGGAATCTGAGGATGCAAAACAATCTAAATATTGAGAAAATCATCTTAAAGTTTGTTCAAATGAAGTTCTTAGCAATGCATATTAATAATCAAAAATTAAGTTTACCTATATTTTAACAAACATCTTCATGAACGTGATCTTAATATCTAATGATTTTTGGCATAAAATAAAAATGTATAATTTTGACCCATACAGTGTATTGTTGGCTATTGCTACAAATATACCCGTGCTGCTTATGACTGCGTCTGTGCTCCAGGGTCATGATGTACAGTACAATAATCCAGCATGTTCAGGTCATTTATCTGGTCCAGACCAGCTGTAAACCGGTTTACAGACTCTTTCTGGTTTCCACACTGAACGCAGAGACTCTCACTGACCTGCTGTTTGAGTCTGATCTATGAATGATGACGGTTTATTATTATATCCTGTAGGTTTTGATGGAGGATGAAACACACAAACTCTGTTCTGATAGCCGAAGTCCTGTGAGATATTTAACAAAACACTTTCTCTCGTGTAATAAATCTCTGAAAGCAAACGTTTAATCTTCCAAACCAATTATCACTGATGACAAATGGAAATATATGCATTCTGCTCATGATGTACTACAAACTTTAACACATGTTAAATATGAATATGAAAGTTTACACTGTAAACTATTTTTTTCAAAGTTGTAACAAAACAAAGATTATTGATGTGTTTTACAAGAAAATTAAATGTCTACCATACATTCACATTTAATTCATTACTTGCATTTATCTGTAATCATTTGTGTAACTTGCTAATTAAAATTGTATTTATGTAATTTATGCTCCTGCTTATGACACTTCAAACTTGGTAACACTTTACAAAGAGTCATGTATCATTAGTTAATGTATTAACTACATGAACAATGCATGTATTACCACTGGCTGATTAATCTGTGTTAAGTGTTCGGTTAATGGAAATACAGTTGCTCGTTGTTCATTCGTGTTTGAATTAACTAATGTTTACAAACACAACGCATTAGTAAATGCTGAAATTACCATTAAATAAGATTATAAATGCTGTAGAAGTATCTTAGTTCATGTTTTACTAATGTTAACTAATTAACCTTACTGTAAGTGTTATTCTACACATTTTAATGAACGTTTCTCGGAAGAAAAATTAAAGTTACACTGTCAAAAATTATTTCCCAAAGTTGCAAATAAAATTAGAGGATTATGTCTTTCTAAAAATACTATTTCAGTCTTCTACTTCAAATGTCACTTTTATTCAGTGTGTTACTTGAGTTAGAAATTGTTACAACGCCAATTTTGTCAATGCATTATTATATTTTGTTCATGATGCACAAGAAACTTTAGCAAAACAAACACGTTTCTCAGAAGAACATGAAAAACGATTGTTCGAAGTTCCATACAAAAAGATTATTGCAGTGTTTTACAAGAAAATACTGTTTCTGCTTCCAAATGTCATCTTTAACTCCATAAGTTATTATTATTATTATTATTATTGTAATTTAGTAGAAATGTTCCACTAATGTCTTAGTGAAAATGGTTTCTACACCAAATTTCTCATTTATTTAAACTCATTCACTAATTTGTTTAAGCACTTTTAAAGTATTCGTGATATATATTTAACCAGAATACAATATTCATAATCAGTGTTGGGGGAATAATTAGTTATATGTTAATACATCACATAATATAATTCCAAAATAAATGTAACTGCAATCAGTTACTGAGGGAAAATATGCAATTAAATTACAGTTATATGATTTATTTTTTTAATGATTTATTTTTTTAGAAAGGGGGTTACATCTGAATATTTTCACACACACACACACCACACACATACATATTTAATTGATTTCATTAATAAATTCCACTGATTGCTCTAAAACACGAGACACCGATGTCTCAGGAGTTTAACAGGACACTGTTTATTTGATAACTGTTTTATTTCATATTTGGGTTTATGCTTTATTTCTGAAGACAGTTTTTCCAAGGCATTGTTAGATGCCAGTGTTTCTGTCATAGCTGTGCAAAGATATGATTTCAAAACCAGCATCATAGCTATTAAACTATATCTGTTATGAATTTAATCTGTATTTAAAGATCTCAAAGTGAAAAGAGGCGCTAAAGTCTGGTTTGTGGAGGCTGTGCTTTAAAATGAACTGAAGTGAAGGATTCTGAGTCTGGGCAGTAATCAGTGATGAGTTTATTATAATATATCTTGAGTTTCAGAAATAATACACCTTACAACACACCCCCACTTTACGGTATGTACTTAACTGTTACAGTTCAACTGGACGACACACACACTGCACAAATACACACATCTGGTGGTTTTAATGCACATCCATGACACATAGCTTATAATCTGTTGCACTTTCGCATATTGTGTGTGTATAGATGTGTGTAGAATGTGTACATATGGTGTATATTTGATACTGTAAGTATGTCTAATAGTACACTGTGTATGTATGTGTATTCTGCACATTGTCTTAAGTCTGTAGTATGTACTGTCTATATGTCTGAATGTCACACACAAAGGCACGTGATGTGATGATGTGACAATAAAAGTGATTTGATTTAATGTTAACCCTGCCTACCTTTGATCCTTTTTTTAGAAAACCCAAGACTTGATATCTTACATCATTTTTACTTGTCAAGTAAATGCATGTTACATGTAACATAATTACTTTATTTAATTAACAAAGTAAGCTTCCCGACACTGCAATAATCTTACCGGCGGGTTCGGGTCGTCGCTCGGGCCGCTCGGCTTTCTTCGGCTCGGGTTCGGGAGAGTGCAGCGCGAGCGCCCCGGCGATCAGCGCCTCGTGCCTCGCGTGAGCAGCTCGAGCTCACAGATTCCTGCCAGACTGAGCTCGAGCCGCCGCTTCTGTCTCCCGCGCTCCGCCGCCGCCAGAGAGAACATACGGAACATTATTACCGACTCCTTCACCGCAAACTCATCTATAAACCACACCGACAGCCGCTTTTAATGAAGTTCCCGTGGTGTCCATGATAAAACCTTGTCCGTTTGAGAGAGTTAACGGCTCCGGTCCTCGCAAACTGCGGCTGGACTCCGGTTCGCGGCTGTCAAGAGCTCATTAGCATATTCCGCTTTTGATTGGCTGCGGAGTTTCACTGCAAATTAATGTTTGTATTATTCCCGCCCCCTTGAGACGGATGATGGGAAAATGCACTTAAAGATGCCAGATACATTAATACACACGTCTATTTATATCTACATCATTATTATTTGATATTTTATTTTCTTTAATAAACTGAATGGTATGAACGTATTAAAGATGGAAAGAAGCTAAAATAATTATATTATAGCGACCCTGCAGCACAAAACCAGTCATAAGAGTCAATTTAGGGAAAGCTTTCCATTGATGTATGTTTGTTATGATTGGACAATATTTGAAAATCTGGAATCTGAGTGTGCAAAAAAATCCAAATATTGAGAAAATCATCTTTAATGCATATTACTAATCAAAAAATTAAGTTTTGATATATTTACGGTAGAAATTAACAAAATATCTTAATGGAACGTGATCTTAATATCTAATGATTTCTGGCATAAAATAAAAATGTATAATTTTGACCCATACAATGTATTGTTGCTATTGCTACAAATATAGCTGTGCTCTTATGACTGCTTCTGTGCTCCAGGGACACATATGTTTAAAAATCCTATCCAAGATGGCGGCGCGTTCGGACGCAGCGGCTACTCCGGGTCCTAAAAACGGTGTTTTTATGTCTGTTAGTCTTGTCTCCTCGTCTTCAAACTGTCTGACTTTATTGAAAAATCAAAAGACAAACACCCGGAAACACATCTATGATCGCCAGAGCCTCCTGGATATCGACAATGTTTACAAACATCAGCTTTCACCGGCGACTACTGAGAAGCTACAAGGCCTCTGTCTGCTGCTGAAGCCGGACCCCGAGACCGCGGCCTCGCCTACTGATGCTACCCCGCACAAAGCGGCGACGCCGGCGGTGTGAGAGGGGACAGAAGCGCGGCAAGCGTGGAGGTATTCGAGCTAGGCTAAGGGCTAATCCAACTAGTCCAGCAATTCCATCACTAATGCTCTCAAACGTTCGCTCTCTGGAAAACAAACTGGACTTAATTAAACTCAGCCGGTCTACACAGCATGAGACAAGGGATTGTTGTGTGTTTGTTTTCACTGAAACATGGCTAAACGACAACATCCCGGACTCCGCCATTCAGCTGCACGGACTAACCTGCTGCCGAGCGGACAGAGATTCATCACTGTCTGGTAAGACTCGCGGGGTGGCTTGTGTGTGTTTATCAACAAAGAATGGTGTAACAATGCAGCGGTATTATCAAAACACTGTCATCGCTGTTGGAGTTTATGGTTGTGAAATGCCGACCGTTCTATCTGCCGCGGGAGTTCACGGCCATTGTTATTGTCGCGGTGTACATTCCCCCGTGTGCAAATGCTAAGGACGCGCTTCGTGAACTGTACAGCGCCATCAGCGAACAACAAACAAATAACCCCGACGGCTTTTTCATCATAGCCGGCGACTTCAACCACGCTAACTTAAAGACAGTTTTACCAAAGTTCTACCAACATGTGAACTTTGCAACAAGGGGAAATAACACACTGGACTTTGTTTACACAACAGTGAAACACGCATACAAAGCCGAACCCCGCCCCCACCTCGGATACTCGGACCACATCTCTGTTATGCTAATCCCAGCATACAGACCGCTTCTCAAACTGGCCAAACCGGTTCAAAAGCAGATCACGGTATGGCCAGACAATGCTACCTCAGCACTGCAGGACTGCTTCCAGGACACAGACTGGAACATGTTTAAAGAGGCGGCCACCTATAATAACCATACAGACCTGCAGGAGTACACTGAAACTGTGACTGCTTACATCAAATACTGCATTGATGATGTGACAGTCACCAAGACCATCACCACACGTGCAAACCGGAAGCCATGGATGACAGCAGAGGTTCGTGGGCTGCTAAAAACCAGAGATGAAGCGTTCAGATCAGGAGATAAAGCGGCCCTCAAAACAGCAAGAGCCAATCTGTCCCGTGGCATCAAAAATGCAAAACGGTTATATGGAAATAAAATCAATAATCAATTCACAAACAGCAGAGATACACGGAGCCTGTGGCAAGGCATTCAGACCATCACTGACTACAAGCCCCCGCCACAGGCCTGTGACGACGACACATCCCTCCCAGATGCACTCAACCACTTTTATTCACGGTTTGAAATGCAGAACAACACATCTGCACAAAAACTGCCCACACCTCCCAGCGACCAGGCACTCTGTCTGTCTCCAGCCGACGTAAGGAAGACCCTATCTAGGATTAACCCACGCAAGGCTGCGGGTCCTGACAATATACCTGGCCGCGTACTGAAAGACTGTGCTGAACAGCTGACAGATGTCCTAACAGATATCTTCAACATCTCGCTGAGCCAGGCAGTCATCCCCACATGTCTCAAATCCACGACAATCATACCGGTACCAAAAAAAATCACCTGTGTCCTGTCTAAATGACTACCGTCCCATAGCACTGACTCCAATCATAATGAAGTGCTTTGAGAGGCTAGTCATGCACAACATCAAAACCAGCCTCCCCAACACACTCGATCCGCTCCAGTTTGCATACCGCCCAAACCGCTCTACAGATGATGCAATTTCCTCCACCCTCCACCTGGCTCTTACCCACCTAGAAATAAAGACTCATATGTTAGAATGCTGTTCATCGACTTCAGCTCAGCATTCAACACAATAATCCCACAACAGCTCATCAATAAATTAAGCCTGCTGGGCCTCAACAACTCCCTCTGCAATTGGATCCTGGACTTTTTAACCGGAAGACCTCAGTCAGTTCGGGTCGGCCACAACACCTCGAGCACTACCACACTGAGCACAGGGGCCCCACAGGGCTGTGTGCTCAGCCCGCTGCTCTTCACGCTGCTGACCCACGACTGCACTGCCAAGTTCAGCTCCAATCACATCATCAAGTTTGCCGATGACACATCAGTGGTAGGTCTCATCAGCAACAACGATGAAACGCACTACAGAGAGGAAGTGGCACAGCTGGCTGAATGGTGTGGCGCTAACAACCTGTCCCTCAATGTGGAGAAGACAAAGGAGGTTGTGATGGACTTCAGGAGAAACTCTGTTGACCACCCCCCACTGACCATCGACACCTCGACTGTGGAGAGAGTCAGCAGCACTAAATTCCTGGGGGTGCACATCACAGAGGACCTCACCTGGACTACCAACACCAAGTCTATCTCCAAGAAGGCACAACAGCGCCTACACTTTCTCCGCCGGCTGAAAAGAGCAAGCCTCCCTCCACCCATCCTCACCACCTTCTACAGGGGTACCATTGAGAGCGTGCTGACCAGCTGCATCACTGTCTGGTACGGAAACTGTTGTGCAGCAGACCGCAAGACCCTCCAGCGGACAGTGAACACCGCTGCAAAAATCATTGGTGCCCCTCTCCCCTCCATCCTGGACATTTTCCTTACACGATGCTCCAGCAAGCAAAAAGTATCGTGGAGGACCCCCACCCACCCCTCCCACAGTCTCTTCCAGCTCCTACCCTCAGGTAGACGGTACCGAAGTATCAGAGCCCGCTCCGCCAGACTGCTCAACAGCTTTTTCCCCCAGGCTGTGAGAGCCCTGAACTCAAATCACACCGCCCCTCTCTGAAACCCCAAACAACACCCCCCCCCCCCACCTTACCACATCTCAGGAAAAAACTGTTAAACTTTTATCTCTGTGAAATTCAGGTGAGGCGGGCCTGCACAAGCCACCTGTAGCAACACCTGTAGCAACACACACATGCACTAGACACTTTCACACACCATTGTGTGTCCATAATCCCACAAAGACTGACTGTAATATACGACTGTAATGTATGTATGTTTACTGGCTCATGCACCACAAATCACCTTACACTGTTCCCCAGCCAGCTGCTTGAATGTCTCTCTTTTGCACATGTACAGTATTTGAAGTCATCTGCACAGTTGTACAGTTTGTATTTTTTTGTACAGTTTGTATTTTTTGTTTCCTGTTTTTTAGTTTATGTATAGGTAACCACTTTTATATATAGCATATGTATAGTCAAAGCTGACAGTAGGTTAGTTTGTGTATAGGTTTATACTGTTTTACTTCGTGTTGTATATCTGTATTTATGTAGCACCGTGGTCCTGTGAGGCACGACATCTCGTCCCACTATATGTCCACACATGTAGTGGAATGACAATAAAGCTCAACTTGAACTTGAACTTGAACTTGAACTTAATAACTGGAATACAGGTTTAGTGTCGAGCTGGTGATTTATGGTGTCAGAGCGCCACCTGCTGCTGAATATCTGAACTTTCATCTGTTTACATGATCAATAATTAATGCGATATTCACATAAATGATATCTGCATGATCTCACAGTAAATTAATATGACAAACGCGTAATTTAGGCTACAGTTTAAAAAAATAAAATATGTTACAGAAATAAAATCTG
>QVTF01021520.1:12500-63118 GCA_003573665.1 Oxygymnocypris stewartii
ACACAAACTACAAAAAAGAGACAAAAACACATGAAAATTACTAAAAGTTTACCTTAAGACAAATTAAATTAATAAAAAATACCATAGTATCTCAATAATAGCAAAATAACATTGAATTGCATATATTTATTTATTTCGAACTATTAAAAAAAATACAAATAAAAATACAAAAGGAAAACCTAAATGAATAACAAAAAACTGATCAACGAATACAAAATTATTATATTTGACATATTCCACCCGTGTAGGTAGAAGCCCAAAGCTTATCAGATCCTACCCTTAATAATTACCAATACCAAATCAGCCACGATAGATCAGACATACCATTTTGCATAATACAAAAATACTACTTCAATTAACTATAAACTCAAATTGATTAGCATGGCACTAAACCCAAGCGTCGTTGTGTTGCACTCCACACGTCGTTCCACAGCAGCTTTATTAAAGTAAAACAACACATGCAAACATTTCATGAGCTCTGAGGAACGCCTCAGATTCCCATTTCCATATATATGACTGTGTTACTCCAGCATTTGAGTGACTTGTGTGTGGAAGTAAATGCATCAGACACACACTATACGTTTCAGATAAAACCAGCGGGGCGAATCCTGATGAAGCAGGACCTGCAGGGACACCACTGATCGTGATTACAGCTGTGGCCATGAATGAATCTGTAGCTGTTCACATGCACTGCTTCTCGGTCTGGATTCTGTCTGCGTTTGCTCTCTTTGCCCTCGCAGAGCTGATAAAGGAGGATGAGCCCCTCGCAGGTCACACTCAAAGCTGATTAGCTGCGGGCCCCGGGGCCGATAAAGACACCTGACCTCACCGCCCCGAGAGGACAGCAGCCTACGGCGCGCGCTTGCACCCTGATGAGGGACTGAGCTAACATCGGACATACAAACAGACTCGACTGTCCACAATAGCCTCATTTAACCCCAAAATCAAAATACATCAAAGAATCATATTTGCATCAAGAGAATTTCACACCAAAATTCTAAAATAAAAAAAATTTGCAACAATATTTCCTCACTAAACTTTAAAGAAAATGTATTTTGCAATTAAGAAAATTTATTCCCAAAAGAAAATAAACAAACAAAAAAACTCATATTTTGCTGTATTTGAAAATTTCAACTCAAAAATAAATAAAAAATAAAAACACTAAAATCAAGTTAGAAATGTTTATTTTACATCAATAAAATTACACTTTTTTTCCAAGACTTAACTTTTCACCGTGTGTATTTTATATTAAAATCTAAAATCTTGACATGTTATGGTGTACACTGCTTTTTTAGATAATTGTATTATGAGCTTCAGCAGCGCGACATTACAATTTAACATATGTTGTGCGCTTAAAATAATGACAAACAGACCAGCAGGAATAGAAAACATTCCTACATTATATTTATTTGACAATCGTATTGAAGTAGATTCAGTCACACACAGTAAATCATCACTGAAGCTCGTTTGCCGACAGTATAATTGCACTTTAAAACGTCGAGCCCACAGTGTGCCGTTACACACACAGACACACACACACACACACACCTCAGGTCTCAAGACACCTGAATTCAATTATCAATAAATAGAAAAAAGGAATAAAATATATACGATATTAATGGGGTCATGTGGTAATTAATACCAGGTATGGATGGAGAGGTTAAGACCTCGATTCTATCCCAAAACATCCATCACAGCTTCATCAGTGATTTTGATCATCAGATCATCAGGTTTACATTTCATTTCTGATTATACCCTGTATCATTTATTATGTGACGAATAAAGAAACCTTGAACCTTGAGATTAAAACACACTTCATCATAATCGTCATCATCGGTCTGCAATCACATTCTGATTGTGAGGATTTGAGGACAAACATGAAACGCTTTAGATAAAAACAACAACTAGAATAAAAAATCTTATAAATATGAATGTCATCCTATTAGCATCAACAAACATAAGAGTCACAAATGTGCATTTATTTCCATTTAAATTAAGTGTTTCTATGAACGACTCATGCCAGAAACATCGTTAATGATTTATAAAAAATTAATAACTGTTAGGATTCAGTGTTATTTAGGAGGCTTTTATGAGAGTTAGTGAATGTGAACGTGTTGCAGTGTTTGGAGTAAACGGCACAGGAGAAACACACGTGTGTCACTTCCTGTCATGTTTTTGGCAGCTAGTCTGAGAAGGTAAATTCTGATAGTTTGAGTCTGACGTTCAACATCTGAGAACTTGATAAAGTGACACTCCAGCAGCTTTCAGGACGTGTCATCAGTGTGAACCTGCGCCCGCGCCTCCTGAATCCGCCCGCGCTCCTGAATCCACCCGCGGCGCCGGAATCCACCCGCGCTCCTGAAACCTCCTGAATCCACCCGCGCTCCTGAAACCTCCTGAATCCACCCGCGCTCCTGAAACCTCCTGAATCCACCCGCGCTCCTGAAACCTCCTGAATCCCCCGCGCCTCCTGAATCCGCCCGCGCCTCCTGAATCCCCCGCGCCTCCTGAACCCGCCCGCGCCTCCTGAATCCCCCGCGCCTCCTGAATCCGCCCGCGCCTCCTGAATCCGCCCGCGCCTCCTGAATCCCCCGCGCCTCCTGAATCCCCCGCGCCTCCTGAATCCGCCCGCGCCTCCTGAATCCCCCGCGCCTCCTGAATCCGCCCGCGCCTCCTGAATCCGCCCGCGCCTCCTGAATCCCCCCGCGCCTCCTGAATCCCCCGCGCGTCCCGAATCCCCCGCGCCTCCCGAATCCGCCCGCGCCTCCCGAATCCCCCGCGCCTCCCGAATCCCCCGCGCCTCCCGAATCCGCCCGCGCCTCCCGAATCCCCCGCGCCTCCTGAATCGCCCGCGCCTCCTGAATCGCCCGCGCCTCTTGAATCCGCCCGCGCCTCCTGAATCCCCCGCACGTCCTGAATCCGCCCGCGCCTCCTGAATCCGCCCGCGCCTCCTGAATCACCCGCGCTCCTGAATCCACCCGCGCCTCCTGAATCACCCGCGGCGCCGGAATCCACCCGCGCTCCTGAAACCTCCGGAATCCGCCCGCGCCTCCTGAAGCCGCCCCGCGCCTCCTGAAGCCGCCCGCGCCCCTGAATCCACCCGCGCCTCCTGAATCAACTTCTCTCCGGAATCACCCGCGCTTCCTGAATCAGCCCGCGCCCCCTCAATCCGCCCGCGCCCCCCTCAATCCGCCAGCGCCCCCCTCAATCCGCCAGCGCCCCCCTCAATCCGCCAGCGCCCCCTCAATCCGCCCGCGCTGAAATAAATTTCCATTTTTTCTGAAATAAATTATGACATTTAAAGCTGCATTAAACAAATCAAAAGTGACAGTAAAAATATTTATAAGATTACAAAAGATTTTTATTTCAAATAAATGCTGTTCATTTTAACTTTCTATTCATCTGTGAATCTTGAAAAATAAAATGTATCACGGTTTCCATAAAAATATTGTGCAGCACGACAGTTTTCAACACTAATAATAACCAGAAATATTTATTGAGCAGCAAATCAGCATATTATGATTTCTGAAGATAATTGACACTGAAGAAATGCTGAAAATTCAGCTTTGATCACAGAAATAAATTAAATTTCAACAGATATTCAAATAGAAAATATCCATTTGAAATTAAAAAAATATTTCCAAGTTTTACTGTACTCCTGATCAAATAATTTGGTGAGCAGAGGAGATTTATTTCATAAACATTACAACTCCAAACTTTGAACAACAGTATATTATAGGATTTTTCTTGTGAGCTGATGTGTGAAAGAGTCATCTCTTCAACCCATTTCTGAAAAGTGACCCTAGCTTGATAAACACAGTACCCATTAATGATAAAAAACCATCCAGTGTCCCTTGATTCCAACAACATACGACCCTTCAGTTCATTGTGGATTACCATTAAGGTCTTTGCACACAGAGCCCGTAATGTTGTCACGTAAAAAAATAAGTATGACCTCACATTGTGTCATTCACATTCTACACACTGTCCGTCATAAAAAAAAATTCGGGTCAGGTTTGATTTTCTGCATTTTCGCATCCGTAGCAAGCATTTGGATAGGAAAAGATGACAAATACGCAAAAACGCATATGAAATTTCATACTCTGTGTGCAAGAGCCTTTACCCATCTCACAACACAACAATATTTATTATAAATATCTAAACATTTTTGAATCAAGATGTATTTACTTGACAAGTAAAATTATTTATATTTATAAATTCATAATTTGTACGTTTTTGCTTAAAACAAGCAATCTGTCAAAAACAAGCAAGTAAGAAAAATAACCTTAATTCAAAGGCTAAACAAGATTATTTTTCTTACTGCTTTGGCAGATATTTTTGCTTGTTTTAAAGGAAAAACTAACAAGATTTTGATTATAATATAATGATAGAATTTTAAAGCACAGCACCACAAAATAAGAGAATGATGTTTTGCAGTGAAGCGTCCTATCTCAACACAGGCAGCTGAAGGTGCGGCTCGTATCTGCGTCCCAGCATGCACTCCTTGATGCAAGGCGGGTGGATCTCGCTGATGAGGCACTCCAGAGACTGCAGGCTGCTGCTGAGGTTCTTCTCTTGCGGCCCACAGCACAGGAACGCCGGAGGCTGTTGGGTGTATGGATGGAGGCGCGTTGCAGGCGTCTCCTGAGGGTTATAACAGTCACTATCTGGCGTGGTAAGCACGCTATTCCAAGCAGGAGCGAAAAACTGGCCAACCGAGAAATCGCCGTGCATCGCAGGGGGCATCGGGACTTTGTCTAGAATCGTTAGACTGGGAGGGTAGGATCTGTAGGAAACATCAGGCGAGCGGTTTCCCGATCCATACATGTGCGGATAATGTGCCCAATAATCCAAACCAGCTACATCCGCGCTTTGAGTGGGCAGAACGGCTCCAGAATACGCCAGAGCGAAACTAGAGTCGGCGCAAGACGCGGACAAGAACGAAGGACTGGATTGGACGTTGGACGGACGGCTCATGTGATAAGACACAACGCCGTACGGCCGGTGTCTGTTCCCGCTGGGCGGCGCATATGGAGCCACCGCCATTTGGATAGGGGATAGTTTGGTTCGTTTTCCATCGGCGCTCTTTAGCATGCCTTTGGACGCGGAGGAAGTCTTGATGATTGCCAGCAAGCCTTGATAGGGGCCGGCGTAGGAGTGCGAGTACGGGCCCAAGCACTGTCGGCCAGTGTCCAGGCCATTGACGGTCCTGCTGATTTGCTTGTGCTGTGGGACCCTGATATTGGTGGGGAAGATCTTGATTGAAAGTGGGCTATCGGCTGTTCTTTGAGCATAGGCGTCCAGTTCGGCCGCGGATGGGTAGCGCATGTAAATCTGCTCACCTGCGGACAAAGAGAAAACGGCATGAATAATGTAACACTGCATTATTCTCAGCAAGGTTGTACCATGTCTTGCACATTGGGGGGGGGGGGGGGGGGATTTGTTTAAAATCATGTACACTGAACAAAATTATAAACGCAACACTTGTTTTTGCCCCCATTTTTCATGAGCTGAACTTAAAGATCTAAGACTTTTTCTATGTACGCACAAGGCCAATTTCTCTCAAATATTGTTCACAAATCTGTCTAAATCTGTGTTAGTGAGCACTTCTTTACCGAGATAATCCATCCACCTCACAGGTGTGTCATATCAAGATGCTGATTAGACAGCATGATTATTGCACAGGTGTCTCTTAGGCTGGCCACAATAAAAGACCACTCTAAAATGTGCAGTTTTATCACACGGCACAATGCCACAAGTTTTGAGGGAGCGTGCAATTGGCATGCTGACTGCATGAATGTCCACCAGAGCTGTTGCCCGTGAATTAAATGTTCATTTCTCTACCATAAGCCGTCTTAAAGGCGTTTCAGAGAATTTGGCAGTACAAATTCAGCTTACAAATACATTACACCGAGGCAAAATGGAAGGAAAATACCATCTAAGCTTTTCTAAATACAATCACTTCCCATGCATTCGTATAAACTCCTATCCCCAATTATATCGCAATTCATTTAACATCTCAAACTAGTTGAATTGTCAAATATGTATCGATTTTCAACTGGCTCGTGGTGCAAAGTTACATCCCTATTGACAATTGCTGTCAGACGCCTTGACAAACCTAAACATCTTTTTAAAACTTTGTCATCCCAACAACAAACAGAGCGCTGCATGAGAGTGCAGCAGAAATATTAGCAGGACAATTCGCCCATACCTAATAATTGGGGGGACTAGTCTATAGTGGTTACGGCCCTGATTCTAAGTGCACACAAAGCCATGGATGCTAGCATTTCACCAAGCAAACACATTCAGCGGATCATGACTAGTATCCCACAAGCTCCATGATGTTTCCAATTTTGAGACCGTGCTGTCCGACAGAGCGCCTTGCACCGGAGGTGTTTGGCAATAAATATGGAAGAGTGATGAATACTGGATGAGCTAAAAATGATCAGATGTCGCACAAGAAAAATCGTCCAATAAAAATGAAGATATTGGAGCATCTGCATTGCTCTCGCCTCCTTATTTCCTCGGCTGGCTGTTCATCCTCAGACATCTGCATCTCTCTAAAAACTCATTTTGTGGAGGGAGACACCTCGGGCAATGTTTGATCAGTGCATTATGAAATTAATTTGGTCTTTCTTCAGGACAAAATTGGATTACCTTGGGAAATCAAGGGGGGAGGGAGAGAGATGAGGAGGGAGATGGGAAAGGAGCTAATTTTGTTTCGGTGGCTTGAGAGGAATTCATTTCATGGCGTTTGGATGTGCAATCTACTCAAACGAGGCTCGGATACGGATGGAGCTACATGCAAAATTAACGTTAGAAACGATGCTATACAAGCAGCAAATTGGAAACACGGCTTTATATGTGTTTGTGTATATGTGTGCTGCTCAAATGGGTCTCGAATGGATCCCTGGACTATAATGAGGACAGGATTATCGCTACAATAAATGCAAGCCAATATCATTGGCAGCCAATTTTGAGATGTCTTGAAATGCTTTCAGTTGAAAATGGGACCTACAGCCAGAAGTGTATGGGAAAGCGAAGGCGACTAACTGAAATTGGATTTAAACACCATTATTCAGGCAATTTCATGGCTGTTTAGCTTCCCACATCACAAGGAAGCTGGAAAAAGGTGCTCCATTTCTGAGCAGTAAATCTACTGGCGGAAAATACGGCCGGAATGACACCTTTATGGAATTTCTGACATGAAAAGAAAAGTGCTGAAATTAAGGACGAGTCCATCAAAATCACTCCATGGCGAACAATTGAAGGATCTCAACCAGATAAACACAAACACAATCGGTTTCGAGTCCCAGCAGTCCCTAGCGTTGTTCCCGTTCAGGATTGATTTGGGACTTCATTTCATTCCAGCCCCACAATGAGCCACCAACTGTGAAAATGATTCAATCTACAAGATCCATCTCATAAAGGAAATAAATTGAGTGTTTAAAATGAAGGGAAGAGGAGAGGTGGAAAGGCCCGCTGAGCCCACCAGGGTCACCAAACACAATGACGCTCCAGAAACACTCAGCGAATCAGACTTCAAGAAAAAACAATCCATCAAAATGAGATGCTATAAAGGAGCGTCTGAAACTTAAGGCAAAAGCATTCAAAGTGCTTGGGTTTCAGAATCTATGAAACCCAATCTTGGGTTCTTGGGTTGGCAAATCTATGAAAATTACTATGAACTCGTTGGTTTGAGCAATCATTATGTATTAGAGAACCATGAAATGACTTCTTGTGTTGACGTAGCATGAAAACAGGGATTTCACTCTCAGAAAATGTGCACAAAATTTTACTTTTAGGTGTACAACAGCTTAATTACTAGGGCAGTCTCTTCAAAGAGACATCTTTGTACATTATTTATCATTACAACACCCTTTTGGAACAATTAAGAGAGTAGAAAACCTTTTTGAGGCCTTTTTATTAAGAAATCATCTGTGAACAGTTCACCAGAAATCAATATGCTGAACCTTAGAGAGCCAAATACTCTTGATCAACAAGAATAGAGCTGCAGCTAACGATTATTTTTATGGTTGACTAATCTATCGGTTATTTTTCAATTAATTATTATCCTAATCAGTTGATTAATTCTTTAGTTAAACTATCATTAAATAACAGTACATTCTGCTATTAATCTTTAATTTTATTCAAACCTTTTTCTCATAATTAATACTTTACAAAAAAATAACAACAAAGGAGGAAAGAAAGAAATTAACAAGAAATAAAGAAAGATAACAAGAAAAGAGAGAAAAAGAAATAATAAATTAATTAAAAAGAAAATAAATACAAATAAGAAAAGAGAGAAAAAGAAAAATGTATAACAATAAATAAAACATAAGAAAAGAGAGAATAAGAAAAAAATAACAATAAATTAATAAAAAAAGAAAAAGAAAGAAGGGAAGAAAGAGAATTACAGGGCAGTGATAGTCAATAGAGATGCACATTATGGCTTCATACACAGTTCTGTTTGGGACTGACAGCATTTACAGGTGAGAGACTTGAAAGGTTTTATTTATTCAGCAGATTAAAACATCTGATTGAATACATATCTGTGTATGAATGAACAGCTGAAGTCACAACCGCATTCAGGACACGAGAGCGACAGAATAAAAAATGGCATCATAACACCGGGAAGTTTCATCACAGCTGACAGCAGTTTTTAAATAAATGAGCCCAGTCCAGGCTTGTCCTGTCCATCACACATTAAACAACTAACAATGACTTTAGTGCTTTGTTAGCGAGTGCAGAGAGCACGTTTGGTGCGCGCGTCTGAGAGCTCACGGCACTGACGGCGGTGGATCTTCAGATAAACGTGGATCATTTTTCCTTCTCTGTCTCTGTGGGTGCATTAACCCGTCATGATTATATCGGCAACTCGATGTCCCGTGCTGTCCCCGTTCATTCAGCGCAGCTTTGAATGCGGTTGTGAACCCTGACAATGTAAAGGCGTCAGTGCGGCTATATATATGCGGTTCTGACGGTCGTATCGTAATAGAACGCTTTATGAAGTGATGCTGCCATACTAGCCTTTACCTTCTGCTCTAGAGTCTTATTTGTGTTAAACATGGCAGAAAAACGGTCTTAAGTAGAGACAACTACAGGCTTGCGCAATGTGCGCGGCTAAAGGTGCAACACATGGACGTAAATCGATGACGTCAACGAATCGCTGCAGCCCCGAACAAGAACAACCAAAAGAATGTTCTATAGGAAAACCTTTTTAGGTTCTACAATTTGTATTCACTATAATTTTTTTTTGGGGGGGGGGGGGGGGAGACAATCTATGTACTGGTACATTTAGGCCCAGAAATCAATATACTGATCTGAAGAACCAACAAAATATAATATATAAAAGAACCCTAAATATGCTCAATTTGATAACAATAAACAACAAATAACTTGCATTGAAACATTTATTTACTTAAGTTTTCTTAGTTAAAAACTATCGTGGACTTCATATCGCGATATTATCATATCGTGAGATTTTGATATCATTAAATCCCTTGTGATCACGCTAAACACGAACAACACGGCTCTCCATCCAAAACAACAGTTCACACAAAGCACCCACGCCAGAGAAGCAGCCTCCAAACGCACTGACGAGTGCCTAATCTACATGACGGATGTCAAACACTCAAACTCATCCTGGAGCTCGTTCGTGGGGCCGCGTGGGTTTGAGAGATGAACATCAGCAGCTCTTCACACCGAGACACGGCAGGTCTGATGGGAGAGAATAAATACAAATGTTCATTTAGTTCTGTTGATACAAAGTTATATTCGAGTGTGTGCAGCGCATTTAACAGAGGACTGTTTCCTGAAGATGAGAGAGTAACATTAGCCTACAATGCTTCTGTGCACAAAGACTGTTTCTATAAAATGGAGCAATTCCAGCTTTGCAAGAACAGTCTGGTGCTTCTGACTCGGCCTGTAAGTACGTCTCTGCTTCTGACTAATCAAACACTAGTTTTGAGCAGAGTAGAGTAGTGCTTGTTGTTTGTCGTTTCTCCGATCACAAATGCAGATATGGTAATGTTTACACGGAGTGATACAATGCGTCACGTTAAAATGATGGTATAAGTCATTATAATCAGTAATTATGTCGCCACTGGATGAAACAAATGCCTCATTTATAATGTGTTTTATAGTTTTTGTGTTGATGCTAATGCCATGGTTTTAGTCTAATGAGTCTTAAAGGGACAGTTCTCCCCAAAAATGATCATTCTGTCATCATTCACTCATCCTCGAGCCAAACAAACCTGCATGATTGACTTTCTTCTGTGGAACACAACAGATATTATAAAGAGTCTAGTGCACTGACGTTGTATGAACAGTTAACATTTATCAGAATATTTGTGTTAGAAAAAAAAGCTAGTTTGGAACAACATGAGGGCAAGTAAATGACCGAATGAGTGAACTATCTCTTTAAGCTTAACACAGTTGTAAATGCATTAAATGTATAAATAAGCTACATGCATTAAAAATGCATAAATAAATGCTTAAAGGTTAAATTAATAAATAAAGGGGAATAAATGTATCTACAGTATGTCATGTAACATTAACCCAGAATATTACTTTAACATTTTTGCATATTTTATCCATTTGATGCTCGAAGCCAAACAGAGAAGCAGAAAAAGTGAAACTGCATTGGATTTGATTTATAAAGTCAAAGCTGATTTTATTATAATTTTATACAATCCTGTATTAAGTTACTTCTAAAATTAATTGTAATGAAATACCACTTTGAACCATAAGTGCTGATACAGTACTTTGACTATTAATGTAAAATAATGCATAAACATTTTAATTAATATCTACAAACATCTGAGTTTGACGAGAAAATCAGTGAAAACCTGAAACTGATTCAGTCACTAGAGCGATTCAAACCCCTAATGAGAGTGATTCTTTAATATTTTCATTAAACGGATCAAAAGAGTAACTTCTTTGTGAATCATTCATACGAGTAAGACCAACGCTGGTCTTTGTTTTTTTCCTCATTTGGCATTAATTTAGTCTAACGAACCCTCAGTTTAGGACTGAGTTGTGTGCCGACAGTAAAGATAATTAAACCACGTTCATCAGAGAGTTCTGGAGATCCAGATCAATGTTTACAATAGATTACTAGCGAGTCTGTCGAGTTAGAAATACTTAATAAATGCTTACATAAAAAAAAATGAAATGCATAAAAACATGCTCAAATAAAAGCTTAGATGCTTAAATAAATCCATAATTGTATTAATTTTTCACATGAATGGTTCTAAATTCCCAAACTAATGCTGTTATCTGCCTGAAGCATCCACACCGGCCCTCACGAAAGATTCACATCCATTATAACACAGGACATAATGCAGACCCGGACATAAAAGACCGGTCTCTGCTGGGCTTTAAAGCATCTGCATCAAACCCGAATAAAGCTTGACCTCGAGCCATCATTACCCCGCTCTCAGCTGAAGCGTCTCTGAATGCAAATGCATCAGATTTACGGCCACAGCGGAGCGTCGGGATAAAGCAGCTGCGCTTAAACTCCTGCACTTCATGCCAAGAGCGTGCCGAATCACTGATCGAAGTCCCATGAAGCACTCAAACACAGCACGGTCCAGCAGGTGAATGTGACGCCGCTGAGGCAGACGTACAGCGGAGGACAACATGATTAGAAGACTAGTATTCTCAGCAACTAAAGAATGGTTTTAAGTCATTTATTTCTACCTTCTGCTGTAGTGTCGGTAGGAAATATCAGTTTACATTTCCAAACATTCATTTGGTCATTAATTGTAGTAATCCAGTGAGATTTTTGTGCTTCACACAGAGATGTGATCTGATCATCATCAGTCTGTCTGGAGAAGAAACACAACAAACTGAGACTAAATCCAGAAGAACTGTGTCTCGAGACGCTTCGAGAAACCTCCTGCAAAGATACAGAGCTGTTCAACGGTTTAGACACTTGTGGAAAAATGCTGTAAAATGAGGATGCTGCCAAACATAATGTCATAAATAGATCAGTTAACTTCGATTAACTAAATTAAATGAACATTTGGTGTGAGCATGCTTTGTGTTTAAAGCAGCTTTTGTCCTCGGTGCACTTCAGCAGTTTCTCAGGAGGTTTCTCGAAGCGTCTCGAGACACAGTTCTTCTGGATTTAGTCTCAGTTTGTTGTGTTTCTTCTCCAGACAGACTGATGATGATCAGATCACATCTCTGTGTGGAGCACAAAAATATCACTGGATTATTACAAGTAATGACCAAATGAATGTTTGGAAATGTAAACTGATATTTCTTACTGACGCACTACAGCAGAAGATAGAAATAAATGACTTAAAACCATTCTTTAGCTCTAAATAGTTTGGCCTCCATTGTATGCATGCATTGCCAACCGAACAGATTCAGCTGTTAAACCTCCAGAGATCAAACGAGAGGCAGAGGAAAGTTCAGCGAACACACAGAACACGTGATGATGATGATGATGAGGGTCACGGGCTCGAAGCGAGAGCGAATGTTCCCCTCCAGCGGCGCCGCAGGCTACCCTTCTGTTCCGGCGTTTAGCAGACAAGTCAGATTCCCAGTGAAATGCTCTCCGACACAACCCTCTACGGACAACTTGGCAATTGAATCGCCATTGGCTAGTACATTTTTTAGTTTACTCGCCAGACTGATATACTAGGCCTATTATATATATATATATATATATATATATACACTCCTGCAGTATATGTTTGTAAAATGGTACAGCATTTTAAATATCTGAAAGTACACCCTTTACATCAGTCAGTCAAGCATTATAATATAACATTATGATAATTAGAATTAAAGTAATTAGAATTAAAACTTCGTAACCATGTATGAATGCATAGACATTTTAACTGAATTTGGGACTGGTGGGGGTAATTTTTCTTGGTTATTCAGTTAAAAACAAAAGGGAAAAAACGAACAATAATAATAATAATAATAATAATAATTCGAATTCTACTAAGAACAGTATAAAACGCACTAAGGCTTAACGAGCTGCTGGGTTCATGAATATTAATCAGGTTGTTTGAGTCAACTCGAACTGATTTGCTGAAATAAAAACAGGGATGATAATAGGTGAGCACCAGCCAATGAGATTGCTGTTTGAGCATTAGCTCCGCCCACTACCGGAGAACCGGCAGTTCTTAAAAGCTGAAAAAAATCCAAAAAGGATCTGATTGATTTGATGTTCAAATATTTCCTCCGCAAACAAAAGGTATAGTTTTTTTCCTTCCCCCCCCCTAATTTGTAAGGGGCTTGAATGGTGGGGATGTTCTGTAAAAATATAAAAATCATAAATAGTAAAAGTTACAAATCAGTCCCAAACCAGTGCCCTTGGACAGAAGTGACATGAACCTTGATGGATCAATGCTCTCGCGGATTTAATTAAAACGCTGTGATGGACGTGTTTGATAAGAGCCGTACGGAGCTCCTGTAGATGATGGGAAAGCGTGTCTCTCAAGGTGAACGTCTGAACGCTGACAGACGAGTTCCCAGCAGCTCTTCTCGAGCACACAGCTGCAGGAGACGCGTGGAAGCAGGCCAGAGAGTTTAAGATGAGCCAAATGAAACCATATCCACCTCTTCTGCTCTCCTAATGGATGAGAATCCATCTGCTGGACGGAGATCTATGAGCCGCTCAATGAGGTTAAGCCATGAAAATCAAAGGTTACCCTGAAAATTACATTTATCAGCCTCTACTTTCTTCCATCTCCAATAAAGCGCTTTAAACGCACTTACATTCTGCCTTTTTATGCATTTGGTGTTCTTTCAAGTTTATTTTCTTTATCTTACTTTTCCCATCTCTTGCTCTGCCTCATTTGCTCTTTTTCCTTTCTCATCATAAAACTATGCCACATCTCAAAGTCTCAGACGAAATCTAAAATACATAAAAATGTAAAAAGCGTAAAATATTTAAAATCTATTACAATAAAAATAAGTAAACAAATAAAAGAATAAAAAACAGTTGACGTAAAAATGTAAAGACAAGGTTTTATATATATACACATATACATATAATAAGCCCTGTCTATATCTATATACAGTTCTATATCTATATATTACTATATTGTTTCATATTATGCTCTATCGTTTATTTCATGGTGTCACAAATAACATTGTTTACGTTAATACTTTAGAGAAGATCTCTCACTGCTCTTGACTAAATTACTTTTGTAATTTTAATAAGAAAAAAATTATAACAATAATGATATATATGATATAATCTATCCATACACGTGTTAATTATATCTATACGTCTATCTATAGATAGATATAATTAACAGTGAAGACTAATTCATTTACACAATGCATGTAGTGTTTCTTATTGTAGTTTTTGTCCTATTGCTTGGAATTAGTTTCTTATCCTTATTTAATCAATGACTGTTTATTTATCTTCAGTGAGCTTGAGTTTGTTTTTTATTTAGCTTTTTAGGCTTGTATTAGTTGTAATATTGACATTGGTGACAAGGATTATGAGAATTCTATGGTATCAAAGATTTTAATATGATAAAATAAATCCTTTTTAAAAGAAATAAATAACTATTGTGATTCATATCGTTATATAAAATTAGTCATATCGCACTCCACACACACACACACACTCACACTCACACACCATCACACACACTCACACACACACACACACAACCAGGACACACACACACACACACAACCAGGACACACACACACACAACCAGCACACACAAAACCAGCACACACACACACAACACACCAACACACAACCAGGACACACAACAACACACACACACACACACACACAACAACCAGCACACACATACACACAAAACATCACACACACACACACACACACACACACACACACACACACAACCATCACACAACACAACCATTACACACACACACAACCATACAACACACACACACACACACAAACACACCCATCACACACACCACACACACTCACACAACCATCACAACACACACACACACACACACACAACCATTACACACACACAACCATCACACACACACACACACACACACACACAACAAACACACATCACACACACCACCATCACACACACAACCATCACACACATACACACACAACCATCACACACACATACACACACACACACACACACACACACACACATAAATATAAAAATAAATTAGAAATTAACATTCAAATAAAAATAGTAAAACATGAAAAAATATAATAAAATGACTATTTTTAAATAAATAAAAAATAAGTAAATAATATAAGTGTGGAAATAAATAAATAAGCACAGAAATAAGTTTTAAAAAAATAAATGCAAAATAAGCACACAAAAAATATAATAATAATGAAATAGTTAGGGTGGTGCTTAAACTAAACTTACGCATCTCCAAAAGCTACCTCTAAGCGGCTGAGCCAGACTTACTCTTGTGATTGAGCGGAGTGTCCAGGATCGTCGCAGCACATGTGAGGTGTTGGTTCGGTCTCTGCAGACACGCCAGCATGGTGCAGTGTGAGCTCTACGCGTCGCTGAAGCCTTCAGGGATCTGCAACAAGAAACAACCCCGTTCAGGAGTGACAGGTTCTGAAGCAGAAGCTGCACCTCTGTGTGTGGAGCACATGACGGCATTAATCAATCTCTCTGCTGCTCTCAGAGTGAATAAACACACACACACACACACACACACACACACACACACACACACACCACCTGAGACAGTCTGACTCGTTCAACAGCTGGGGACAGGATTTGTTTTTTTTTTATCAAATAAAAAACAGTTATAAAAAGTGACTGTAAAGAGATCTCAGCTTTAGCTTCTCGGTATGTACAGCAGTTTTCACATCAATGTTTAGCAACAGGAGGAAAAAAAACAAAACAAAAGTTGCTTTTTTTATTAAACCATGGTTTGCTGAAATTGCTCATACTTAAAAAAAAAAAAATACAGTTATAATAACATTTTTCTTAGGGTTAAAAAATATACCTCAGCTCATGCTCTAAACTATACGGAGCACTTTTATATTACTATAAAGTTACAATTAACAACAGAGCCCAAACTTATATTCAACTACTATTGATTTTTAACTAAAATAATCAACACTCAAAGTAAAAAAATTGTATGCAAACATGTCAATTGTTTTTAAATGAACTTCTAAATTATACAAATTGGATTTGTTGTGGAAATATAATCATTTACAGAGTCATAACTAATTGTTTTTGATTTCATCACAATTTATGTTAGTCTTTTTCCATTAAAAATATTACCAAAACCAACAATTTGAGGGAAGACAGTGAGGGAAGTTTCTGAAATTAGCTTGATTGGACATGAATGTGTGTTACATTGTGAATTTTGCCAAAGCAACAAGGCCTAAAGTATAACACTGCTTTCAAATAAATACTGTAATAATCAATGGCGCACTGGACTGACCAATCAGAAGACGGGAACGCAGCTGAAATATCTGACATCAGTTTGTGCTCCATGAGCTTCAGATGATGGAAATCCTCCAGAGCTCATGAGTGCAGGTTGTTCGTCTCCATTTGCTTGCTGTGTTTTACAGTCATCTGTGATTTATCTCCTGTCTGTTTACGGTCCAGAGGGCAGCAAACTAAGTGTGTTGCTAACCGGAGAAAGTGTTCAGAAGGATCTGAATGAATCCCGTTATCTACAGGCTCACGCTCACAGAAGCCCGTCTTCAGAAATACTACGATTTCACAACAAGGCCTCCATTATAGCACGTTTAATTGAGGATTGAGAGATGAGGGAAATAACAGGATCTCCTGGGAAAAGCCGGTGTAGTTTATCAACCGAGATGAGCATGAAAGCAGCTTCCATTACGACCAGCAGCTCAGGGCTACGAACGCTACGAAAGATACTCGCCGAGAGTAAAGCCAAACTCTGAATGTAACCGACTGAGACGACTTATGAGGGACTTTCAGTCTGGAGTGCGGATTGAGACGCCGCTGGAGCAGAGCAGGGGTAAAGATGAAATACACTCATCATTTATTCACCCGCATGTGCTTCTGAGCAGTGTCGGGGAAAGTTACTTTTAAAAGTAATGCATTACGATATTGCGTTACTCCATGAAAAAGTAACTCTTAAAATTTCAATTAAAAATTGTACTTGAATTCTCAAGTAAAAATTCTTTGTACATTGGCCTACCTCAAACTATTTACTATGCATAGATGTGGACATAATGCAGATGTGTACATACGGTGTATAATGTGTATTGGTAACTAAGTATGTCTTTATAGTACACTGTGTGTACTGAGTATATGTTTGTGTATTTTGCACATTGTCTTCTGTACAGTCTGTAAGTATGCACTGTCTATATGTAAATATTATTTTTTTTGCACTGTCTGGAGCACGCTCGTAAGAATTTCACTCACCAAGGCACCACTGCTGTGGTGATGTGACAATAAAAGTGATTTTTATTATTATTTATTTATATATTTGTATTTATATATTTTTTTTGATTATTTTATTTATTTATTTATATATATTTTTTGAACTACACGGTCTCGATTACAGATGGTTCAAAACACAGCAGCCAGATTCTTAACAGGAACTAAGAAAAGGGATCATATCACCCCCGTCCTTGCCTCATTACACTGGCTCCCTATAAAACTTAGAGTCGACTTTAAGGTCCTTATTTTTGCATACAAGGCATTGCATAATTCTGCCCCGGATTATATTTGTGACCTCATCAAGCCATATACAGCGTCTAGGTCTTTAAGATCTAGTGATCAGTTACTTGTATCACGTTGTAAAACAAAAGGTGATCGAGCTTTCTCAGTAGTGGCCCCGAAGCTGTGGAACAGTCTACCTTTGAACATTAGAGCTTCTCCATCACTGGATGCTTTTACATCTAGCTTAAAGACTTATTTGTACTCTTTAGCATTTGAGTGATGTTGTGTATCTACTTTGAATAGTTTAAGTGAAATTACATTTTAATTGTTTTTGAAACTGGTTTTATTTTCATGTTGTCTCCTCTACCTTTCTCTTTTAACTTCAGTTATTTTCAATGTAAAGCACTTTGGATCAACTACAGTTGTGTAAAACTTGTGCTCGATAAATAAAATTGGCCTTGCCTTGCCTAACTAATTACGTTACTTAGTTACTTTTTTTGGAAAGTAATGCGTTACGTTACTTTTGCGTTACTTTTTGAATATGAGCAGGGCTTGATTGTTTGTTTTTAATACAAGAAGTTATATTTATAGTAAATATAAAAGCCTTTCACACTAAAAAGTGTGATGAATAAACCTCAGACTGAAGGACGAGTAAATCACGTCTGTACAGAAGAACACAGGAGAAGTTCAACACTCTTCAGTGATAAAACACAAAACAACGAAGCACAATTATTAGTTTATTTAAACTAATTTTTGCCTATTAGTATGATTGAACTGATCATCAAAGATCAGCAGCAAACACATCGGTTAATAAAATGAGATTAGATATATTTGTGTTGTTTAACATATTTAATTATTGCAGGTTTGCGTCATATTCTGAGTTTGTATTTCACTGTTTTAAATCATTTTGATGAAAACTGAATCTGTTTTTTGCGATATTTGTGTAACTCGGGTCAAGAACTGGAAGCTCCACGCTGGATTTTCCCCAATCGTTTTTCTCCTGTAGGTCGAGTGACCGAAGCTGGAGATCAGGAGCACATCAAAGCCACATTTAGCCCTTTTCAAAGCCCCGGCGGCGCTGAACAGACCTCTCTCCGTGGAGACGGGACCCTATCAGAATAATGAGCAGATAACGGGGCCGTTTCCCCCAGCTGAGAGAGAGAGAGAGTGTGTGTGTGTGTGTGTGTGTGTGTGTGTGTGTGTGTGTGTGAGTGAGTGTGTGTGTGTGTGTGAGTGTGAGAGTGTGTGAGTGAGTGTGTGAGTGAGTGAGTGAGTGAGTGAGCGAGTGAGTGAGTGAGCGAGCGAGTGAGTGAGTGAGCGAGCGAGTGAGTGAGTGAGCGTGAGTGTGTGTGTGAGAGTGTGTGTGTGTGTGTGTGTGTGTGTGTGAGAGTGTGTGAGTGTGTGAGTGAGTGAGTGAGCGTGAGTGTGTGTGTGTGTGTGTGTGTGTGTGTGTGTGTGTGTGTGTGTGTGTGTGTGTGTGAGTGTGTGTGTGTGTGTGTGTGTGAGTGTGAGAGTGAGTGAGTGAGTGAGTGAGCGAGTGAGCGAGTGAGCGTGTGTGAGAGAGAGAGAGAGAGAGAGAGAGACTTGGACACGCTGCAGCGCCCGATTCATCCCTAAAGCTCCTCATGCATTTTTAATGGGATCTATTACTCCAGGATTAGCTGATAAGAGACGGTCTCGTTTAAATTTCCTAACGCTTAGCATAATTGGTATCAGAGCGCAGGAGAGAAGACAAAGATGTTTCTTTTGAGGCGAGCTGCTAAATAACCTCTGAAACCGTTCAAGCACAGCTCACAAAAGCCTCCGATAGGAAACATGCACTCATTTACATTCCAGCGTTTACAAAAGAGATCTGAGCTGCTGTTTATGATCACAATCACATGTAAATGATCCTGTACAGCTCTGACAGATTATACAGCAAACAAACCAGTTACACAACACGATGACAACTATACGGATTTATTACAATTTGAGATAATATAGACTACGTTTGCATTGCTTTTGGCCTAGTTTATCACCGTTTTAATAAGATTATTAGGAGCCTATGATTTCAGTGATACGTAAAAAAAAAACATGTCTTCATGTTTTATGCCTTCTTTTGAAAATACATTTTTATTAAATCACAAATCAGCAAAGAATTCCAGAAAATAAAGTAAAAAAATATTTCATAAGGCCTTATTATTGTAAAAGACTAATACATTAATTTGCTTCAGTTTTATGAATTGAATTGCTTAGACATGCTTTTTGATCAGTAAAATGTAATTAAATCATTAAAAATCCAGAAAAAATTAAACTGAATATTTGAAAAATAAAAGCTGAATAAGCTGAAAAAGCTGAAAAAAGGTTTCATTGGGAACTTTGTATTGTTGTCAAATTGTGTACGCTTCATGAATTTGTTTAATTTTGATTACAAACGTTTAAATTTAATCATTAATTCCAGAAAAATGAAAATGGAAAAATGGAATTGAGGGGGGGGGGGCAGAATTTACAAAGAACAATTAAACTGGTTTTATTAATTTTAATTATTTTGTACCATATTGATATCAAAATACAAAAACAACAAACTAATAAAAAAAAGACAATTCTTTGTTCTAAACATTTTATTGTATTAAATATTATATTACATCAGGCTTTTACTAACTGGGCTTTGTTTTTGGAGGTTTTTGAGTTGATTAAATCATAAAACTGTAAAATTTAAATAAAATCAAAAGAATAAAATGTGTTTACCTGCATATTAATGTGACCATTAATCGATGGAGCGGTGAACATACAAATATGTTGATAAATTACTGACATATCAGCTTAAAATCTCAGGGAGAGTAAGTAAATATAATAATAATCATAATCATAATAAAAAGTTTAAAAGGGTTTGGCTGACAAAAACAGTTCGGGAATCCCTGCATTGCAATTAAAAAGCCACACAATGCACTATTTGTAACTATTTTAAAGAAAAAGCTGCATGTGTGAATGAGAACTACACATCTCATCTAATGAAGGCCCGTGCCGGATGTGTTCGTCTATCAGAGCGGCGCACTCGGTCTGAGAAGAGTCTCTGTGGTCTCAGTAAGCGCTGTTTCCCCCCCATCCTCACCCGGGAGGCTCGCGGGGCAATTCATTACGCTCTTAAGGGTCACTGAATCCTTGAAGTCATTAGAAATGTTAATAAAACAGGGCGCTTATGAAGAGATGGGCCAAACGCGTCACACGGCAGAAGCTCTTAATGACGGCTCACAGAGGAACCCGCGAGCGCTAATCCTGAATGACGTCGAGTCTCGACATGCAGAGATAAAGCTGCTGCGCTTCAGAAATCACACTAAATGACCTGCTGGAGGGGGGGGGGGGGGCAGAAAATCACTCAGGAAACTTTAATAACGGCTCTAATACCCCCGACCGTCCCCCTTCACCCAGTGTCTTTATCCTTTAAAAATAAAACAAGCAAAGGCCGGTTTCAGAGGCTATAATTACACACCACATCCTCGGAAGATAAAAGGTGATTAGTGTGGATGCAGAGAGAAACCTGCTTAGCAACCAGAAGATTGACATCCTGCCAGTGAGTGAAGCCGCTGTCGAAACATCAGAGCAATTACAATAAAGTCTCTTCTGCTCGCCCAGACTGCATTCATCTCATTTACAGATTTTTATGATCTGAAATAACTCTCTGAATTAGGACTTAGTCATTTAGCAGACACTTATTCAAAGTGACTTACAAACGAGGACAGTGGAAGCAATCAAAACCAACAAAAGAGCAATATGCAAGTGCTATTAAAGACACATATACTGTACATATATATTTTTTTTCTTAATTGTATGTATTTGTATGTAAACACTTGTATATAATTTATATTATATTTAAATATACATATTTTACATACAAATCTAACATATTTTTGCTTAATATACACATGCGTGTGTGTATTTATATATATACACATAAATATACACAGTACACATAGTACTGTATGTAAAGAAACTTTTATTTTGAATGGATTATTTGAGACTAATCGTTTTGCAGCCCTACAAAACTTTGAGTTTCTGTATTTTTAACTGTGTATTTGATCACAGTATGTGTACACAACCATTCAAAACTAAAGGGTCAGTCTGATTTTCTTTATAATTTTGATAATTTTACTAATCAAGAACGTATTAAATTGGTCAAAAGTGACCGTAATGAAATTTATAATGTTAGTTAAAATGTATATTTCAAATAAATGCTGTTCTTTTGAACTTTGTATTAATCTGTGAATCCTGAAAAATTAAATGCATCACAGTTTCCACAAAAAATATTGGGCAGCACAACTGTTTATAACATTGATAATAATCAGAAATGTTTCTTGAGCAGCAAATCAGTATATTATTATGATTTCTGAAGATCATGTGACTCTGAAGACTGCAGTAATGATGCTGAAAATACAGATTTGATCACAGAAATAAATTAGAGTTTAACAGAGATTATTTTAAATCATAATATTCTAGTATTTTTACTGGTGACAGAACACACTTACTATCAGTTACGAAGCAGCACGAAGAACTGAAGCAGAGAAAGACATAATCACACACAGCTTCAGAGCGCTGCAGAAAGTGCTGAGTGTTCACAAAGCATCGGCTGATTTCCAGAGAGACCGCACACACACATACACACACACTCTCTTACACACACGACACTCCCACTCTCTCTTCACACCACACACATCTCTCTCTCTCTCTCACACACCACACACAAGCACTGCTCTCTCTCTCTCTCACACACACACTCTCTCTCTCTCTCTCTCTCACACCACCACTCAACACTCTCTCTCTCTCTCTCACACACACACACACTCTCTTACACACACATACCACTCACACTCCCTCTCACACACACACTCTCTCCTCACACACACACACACACACTCTCATCTCACACACCTCTCTCCTCGCTCTCACCACACACACACCACACTCTCTCCTCTCTCTCTACACCACCACACCTTACCACCAGACACTCACATCCTCTCTCACACACCACACTCTCTCTCTCTCTCTCTCACACACACACTCTCTCTCTCTCACACACACACACTCTCTTACACACACAGACACTCACACTCTCTCTCACACACACACACTCTCTCTCTCTCACACACACACACTCTCTCCACACACACACACACACACACTCTCTCTCTCTCTCTCACACACACACACACACACTCTCTCTCTCTCTCTCCACACACACACACTCTCTTACACACACAGACACTCACACTCTCTCTCACACACACACACTCTCTCTCTCTCTCTCACACACACTCTCTCTCTCTCACACCCACACCTCTCTTACACACACACAGACACTCACACTCTCTCTCACACACACACACTCTCTCTCTCTCACACACACACACACACACACACACACTCTCTCTCACACACACACCTCTCTCTCTCTCTCTCTCACACACAGACTCTCTCTCTCACACACACAGACTCTCTCTCTCTCTCTCACACACACACACACACACACTCACACGTTTTTGAACAGAACATACATTAAACAGTTTTTGAACAGTAAGATTTTGAATGTTTTTAACGAAGCCTCTTCTGCTCATCAAGCCTGCATTTATTGGATCCAAAGTACAGCAAAATCTGTAATATTAAGTGATATTATAATAATAAAGTGAACTATTTTTACTATTTAAAATAACAGTTTTCTATTTGAATATAATTTAAACCGCAATTTATTTCAGTGATGCACAGCTGTATTTTCAGCATCATTACTCCAGTCTTCAGTGTCACACGATCTTCATAATCATAATAATATGCTGATTTGCTGCTCAAGAAACATTTGTAGTTATTTTTAATGAGTATTTTTTTTCAAAATTCTTTGATGAATAGAAAGATCTAAAGATCAGCATTTATCTGAAATAAAACGAGTTTGTAACATTATACACCATACCATTCAACAACTGGGAGTCAGTATCACTTTTTTGGGGGGAAGGGGGGGGGGGGTAGAAATCAATATATAGCAAGGATTGTTTAAATTGATCAAATGATAAAGACATTTATTAGGCCACAAAAGATTTATAAATACTGTTCTTCTGAACTTTATATTTACTCAGCTGTTTTCAACTTAATCATAAATGTTTCTTGAGCAGCAAGTAAAAATATTTCAAAATGTTACTGTTTTACTGTACTTTGGATCAAATAAATGTAGGCTTGGGGAGTAGAAGAGACTTCTTTAAAATACAGAAAAAAATCTTATGGTTCAAATAAGACGAAAAAGGGTTTAAGCATAAAAACAATACGTGTAATACTCCACTAATGTTGTTGTCCAACAATTTCAATTACTAAATAATTACATTCACCCCAAATACTAATTAGTTTTAATTTTACATGTTTAAATTTGCTATGGTTTCGCCCATTTATCAGTAAGTTTTTTTTATTAATTTAAAATACAATAAAATGTAAAATTAAAATATATAAAAGAATAAGGGGGCATATGTACAAGTCAGAATAAGCATTCTGTTTGAATGTTTACATAAATATTGTGTTACACTGAATGACAATGTTATTTCAAACAAATTTTGACATTTTATTCTCCAAAAACTTATTTTACATCCTCCAATAACATACATCAAAGCGCCGCCACACACACACATCAGTCAGGTGACATCAAAGACACCGCTCGCGCGCTTCCGTCAACATGCGTTCAATTCAGCACAAACCCTCATTTACCTCAGAATTTACCTCAACGGAGGAGAAACTGTAGAACGAGATGAAGCTCATCATCAAGAACGGAATCATATTTACCACGAACTGCGCTTTAAACCATCCGATCCCAGCAGAATCATCGATGTCCCAGGCAGCGATCACGAATCCATCAACGGTCAAACCTCCACGAACCCGTCCGGCAGCTCGGTGTGACGGGACTGAAGTTCATGTTCTGACGCGTTCCTCATCCTCAATTAACGCACCTGCTTCACGCTTCCTCCGCGACGCGATCCATCAGTGAGCCGAAAAACGCCAACCGTCGTCTGAAGATCAAATCCAGTTTATAAAAAACCCCGAACGCAGAAAGTTTTCTGGTTTATAAAGTGAGTTTGTGGTTAACGTCAGAAGAGACGCGAGTCCAAACTCTCCTCACTCAGCGTCCTCCTCCGTTGATCTCAGGCAGGAGCGACGCGACGCGACGCGCTATCATTCCGCTAACGGAACCTAAACCAATCACATTACAGACGCTGTGCATTCCGACCAATCATTAGCGAGAGAGGGCGGGGCAGAGAATGACGTCTTCGGTCCTGCAGAGAGTTCGCGGAAAATCTTAAAGGCGCAATGTTTGTGAATCTATAAGATTTATTTGTGAAACTCATTCTATGTCAATAGTTTATTTTTTGTAATCTCTTTACATTTATCTGTGGATCATAATATATTTATTTGAAATTAAGCAATATTTCTACCCCCCTACATCAGTCATGTGCGTGTCTGATTCAACTGCTCTTTAACCACTTTGACTTTATGATTATTAATTAGATAATTAATTATCTCTCTCTCCTCCTTTGTTTTTCTCCTTTTCAAACTTCAACGGAGTGACCTGCACAGATTGTTTGACAATTAGATCAAAATATTTGTTTATAGTTTGCAACAATTTGGTTTCCACAGTAAGTTACTTTATTTTATTTAATGTTTTTAGTATAAAATATCACAACATATAAATAGGATACAAAGATAAAATACTATTAATTAATTAAATATTATAATTATATTTGCATACATTTATTTATTTATATTAATACATTATATATTATTTATGTATTTATTTATTTTCAGTTTTGAATTTTCCCTGTATTTTGTGTATAACATAACTGTTCTGTGTTTCATAATTCTTTGCACTGAAAATCTTATGAAAATCCAGTTTTATACCAGGTTCCCATTGTGACAACTTACCCCATATAGTGTGACAACATGCCCCTAGGTGTCAATATGTGTTCAATTGTAGATCTTTTTCCATTGTTCAATAGCTTTTCTGCAGTCTAAACATTAGGGTTAGTGACTAGTTAAAAGTCTGTATTGAGTCTGTATGCAAACCTGTGTTTGCATTATTAAATATTAATGCTTATATCTGGAACACATTTGTGTGAAGAGCGGAGGCCGTGTTTTGTGTCTCTGCACGTTTGAGAGCACTGAATTCACTGAGTAATTAATTACATCTAAGCTTTAATTAAATGCCCCAGTAAAACATCCAGGCTAAATCATAATGCAGATTTACTGAATCTCTTATTAATGTTACGGGATCATTAGAAATTCTAATCCAGGACTAATTATGAAGAGTGAAATATGAAAATCCTTCGGTATCTGTCTGAAAATAACAGGGTGAGGACTGTACATCAAATTAATCATTTATCCTTCGTTTGATGTCTTATTGGAAAATCTTCATTAAGAATGGCTTTGATATTGCAATTTCTGAAAAACCGTTCTTATGCTTTAAACTCCAAAGTAGCTATTCATATGCATATTTTACAGTGTTTTTAATTAAGAAGAAGTCTGAACAGACTCACTGATGATGAGATGCACATCTTCTCCAATTGAACAAATACTACATTTTGCACACTTTTGTATGTGTGTGTGTGTGTGTGTGTGTGTGTGGTGTGTGTGTTGTGTGTGGTGTGTGTGTGTGTGTGTGTGTGTGTGTGTGTGTAGAGTGTGTGTGTGTGTGTGATAGAGTGTGTGTGTGTGTGTGTGTGTGTGTGTGTGTGAGTGTGTGTGGTGTGTGTGTGAGTGTGTGGTGTGTGGGTGTGTGTGATGAGTGTGTGTGTGTGTGTGTGTGGTGTGTGTGTGTGTGTGTGGTGTGTGTGTGTGATAGAGTGTGTGTGTGTGTGTGTGTGTGTGTGATAGAGTGTGTGTGGTGTGTGTGTGTGTGTGTGTGTGTGTGTGGAGTGTGTGTGTGTGTGTGTGGTGTGTGTGTGTGTGTGGTGTGAGTGTGTGTGTGTGTGTGTGTGTGAGTGGGTGTGTGTGTGTGTGATAGATGAGTCTCTCATTTACTCCCTGCAGGCGTGTTTACAGTTTTTTTCAGCTGCTTACATTTTCAAAACTTTACATACAAATCCAAGAATTGAACACACAAAGCAAAACGCCTCAGTTATCTCTTGCATAATGAAGCTCTGCATTCAAAATATCACAAACGCATCTCAAAAGCAAACATTTGCAATCACCTTTGCTATATTAATTTCTGTTAGATTTGTGTGTGTTACATAGATAATTGTCTGTTGTGCTTTGCAAAAAGTGTTTTCATTAATTAAATGTGTGTGTGTGTGTGTGTGTGTGTGTGTGTGTGTGTGTGTGTGTGTAAATTCAGATGCACAAGCCTAAATTCCATCAGAAATGTTTTCCTACATTTTTTTTTTCATAAGGCTCCTGTATTTATGTATTAAGGCTCCTGCATTATATATGACGTGCAAACAGAGAGCGTTCAGTGCGCCGGCGTCTTGGTGCAGGTTAACAGGTTATTTCACTTTAATGACAATGAAAATAACCTATTATCTATTTACAATTCAAAATGATCAGCATGCATGCAGTGCGCTATAGAGTCAGATGTGTTCAGGCACGTGCGCGGGCAGCAGTCTCTCTCTGTGCGGTGGCGCCCTCTGCTGGATTGCGCCGCACATGCGCAGACCGCCGCTCCTCCTCGGCCTCAGCCGCGTCGCGCTTCTCTCCAGTCTGGAAATACAACACGATGATTTGTTTTCAGTAGCGATATGTTTTCATGACAGTTTGAACTGAGGCTCGGAAGTGTTTGTGATCGTCTGCGTGTGTTTGTTCCGTTCTGTGGACGCGTTTGGACTCGACAGTGACGCGAGTTTACAGTACATGTTCTGGTCCAATGTCAGATTGGACTGTCAATCTTTGACTGATAATCGACTGGTAAGAGTTTATCTTGTAGTTTATTGTTTATTACATACACTTGAGTTGAAATGCAGCGGGGTAAAACCTGTTTGTTTGACAGACGCATGAAGTTCAGTGACTCAGGCGAACAGAATGAAGTCCAGTCGATTATTAATAGAAGATCATAATAATATGCTGTTTAACTTCATATGCTGTTTATTCAAACTCCATCACAGTCACCCTAAGTTCAGATATCGTGTCGATAAACTAGTATGTTTACTAGTTAACACTGTAGTTTACATCCATACATAATGTAGATCAGCGTAGCTTCATTAGTGATATCAACCATATCGTGGTTCTTTATTATATTCTTTATTCTTAACAAAAATATTACTGATAATAATTATTATAGTTTCAAACAACTTGCTGAACAGATCAAACAACCCAAAAAGTGACTTTTACATTATATATAAATTATAGCTGAAGGGCAAAAGATAAAATGTATTAAATTATTTTATTTTATTGTTTTTATTGTTATTTTTATAGTATTTTTTATTGTTTTCATCAGCTTCATAAATATATATATATATATGTATGTACATACACAAACACATTCACACGCACACACACACACACACACAAACACACACATATACAAACACTCACACACACGCATACAAACACTCACACACACACACACACACACACACACACACGCACGCATACACACAAACATATACAAACACTCACACACACACACACACACATATACAAACACTCACACTCACACACACACACACACACACACATATATACAAACACTCACACTCACACATACACACACACACACACACACACGCACACGCATACAAACTCTGACACACACACACACACACACACCACACACACAGACACGCATACACACACTCACACATACATATATATATATACATACATTTGAAATGAATGCTTCAATGACATGTTCTTATTTTGGCTTTGGTTTGAGCATGTGTAGTTTAATAATAATAATTATTATTATTATTCCTTATTATTATTAATAATTGTCCTTATTTGTAAGTGGCTTTGGGTAAAAGCGTCTGCTAAACGACTAAACGTAAGTGTTGTTTGTGATTGTGGTCTGCAGGAGTTGTTGTTATGGAGGCGGTTCTGAAGCGACTGCAGACGCTGACCGCGGATCAGCTGAGAGACGAGCTCACCGGCGCCGGACTCCGATGCGGCCCGGTCACGGCCACCACCAGGAGCGTCTTTGAGAAGAAGCTGGCCCGAGCTCTTCTGGGGGAGACCACACGCTCACTTCCTGCGGAGGAGCTCCAGCAGCCAATCAGTGAGCAGAACCAAGAGGAAGTGACTGGTGAAGCCCAAACCCCAGAGCCGCAGCCGGAGAGTCCGTGTGTTTATTACGGCGTGTGTCCTGAGCCAGGCGACCCAGCGGCTGAAGGTCTGTGGAAAGAGTATTAAAAAATGTGCTTAAGTAAGAGCATTGCTACTTAAAACTGCGGCCCGTAATGTTTTTTTGGTTAAAAATTATCCCAAATAAATGTTGGAGCAAGTACATAATAAGCCAGTGTTCAAAACTATCGCTTTACTTTACCCCGATTCACAACGATAAGATTATAATAGTGCCATCAAATGATCACATCCAAAATACAAGTGTTTGTTTACATAATATATGTACTGTGTATATATTAATTAAGGCTTTTTCATCCACACAACTATTTTCTCTTTTACGGACCATTCTCTGTAAACACTAGAGATGGTCGTGTGTGAAAATCCCAGTAGATCAGCAGTTTGTGAAATACTCAGACCAGTCCATCTGACACCAACAACCATTCCACGTTCAGTCTCTTAAATCCCCTTTCTTCCCCGTTCTGATGCTCGATTTGAACTTCAGCAAGTCGTCTTCACCACATCTAGATGACTAAATACATTGAGTTGCTGTCATGTGATTGGCTGATTAGCAATTTGTGTTACCAAGCAATTGAAAAATAGTTGGGATGGGGGCATATTTACCCTGGTGTAGCATCTCCTCTTCTTTTCTAAACAGTTTGAAGACGTCTGGGCATCGAGGTTATGAGCTTCTGGAGTTGTGGTGTTGGAATTGGGTCCCGTTCTTGCCTGATATAGGTTTCCAGCTGCTGAAGAGTTCGTGGTCGTATTTTCGTTTAACCCTCTACGATTCCTGTAAAATTAGCCTAAAACGCCTAAAAAAGGCATACCCAAAGTAAATTGCATTCTGTTCTTGGGCCATTTGGATGATATGCATGGTGTTGGTCTCCTTTGAAAGGTGACACTCTGAGGTTTGTTTCTCAACAGTCAGATTCACTAAGTCTTACTGATATTGAGTAATAGCACTTTGAATACACACACAAAAAGAACAAAATAATTCCGCCTGCATTTTTGTGTAAATAGAAGCCTGCAGATGACTATAGCTGGGAGGTATGAACTGATCACAGAATGAAGCCTTACCAAGCCAAACTTACCATTTGATAGACAATATATTAGAAAATGAGTGTTTTACACATGTTTATCTCATTTTATGTCTAGACGCTTCCAAAGAAAGTACACTTGGAGACTCCAAACGACGCTTTGTAACAACGACACATACAATGCTGTAATTCTTGAATGCTTTAATGTACAGTCATCATTTTGGGCTCTAATGAAAGGTTACACTTAGAGCTGTTCAGTTTCTCATCAAGATTCAATAATTGTCAATAATTGCTGACACATAGTACCTGAAGCATAAACACATTATAGTGACATTTATTTATAGAATCCAAAATGTGTACACTTTTAAAATTACATATATATTTATAATCTAAATACATTTTTGTCCTATATTTCTATTTCTGTACATAGTACATTATTTAATTTGTGGTTTTTTTCTTATATTGCTGTTATATTGCATCCCTACTGTGTTATTCCTATGTACAGTATGTCTGTACTATCATGCATGTCTGCATTATCTCAACAAAAAGTGGTCTGATAAAGACACTGATTGTACATGCTGTGTTTATTGTATCTTAAAATGTTTACCCCGTCACTACTTGGTGTCCCGCCGGTGGACGGTACGCTGGATTTTTAAAGGGTTAATGAATCGTCAAATGGTCTCTATAGATGAAAATCGCAGAGAAAATCGCATTTTATCAAATAATCTGGATCATATTCAGTAATATTATCAAAGCAAAGATGCAGTAGCTGGCTTCATCAGTATCCCAAAGCTTTCACAGTCCTTTACCACTTTCTGGATCTAGCTGTTTTTATTTATATGCGGTTATTGTTGACGATCGCATTATTTTTCATATGCATATGCTTAAATATGAGCTCTGTAGTTTCTGCCTCTTCCTGGTCTGTGTTTTTAATCAACACTTTCTAGACTCATTCAGGAGATGTGTGATAGCGCCCGCTAGCGTGTGAAACACAGAAACACAGACGGAGAAATGTTAAATGCACTTGTAAAGAGGGTGAGCTTCAGCATTTAATTGAACTGTGTGCATGCATTTTAGACACTTACATTGTTCTTGCTCTGTCCATGCGATAGCTGAAAAATAAATGTAGCGAAGTTGAATACTTTATTTTTATTCAACTCAAGGAAAAGTAAAAGTAACACAATTTAATTACACTCAGGGAAGTAGAAAAAATGTACTCAAGTGTATTTGTATTTAGTTACTTTCTTCATTGTGCTTCTGAGAGCGTTTCATCATGACCTGATTGTTTCAGGATCGCCGCATGTGTACTTCGATAAGACGAAGGCGCTGAAGGCCGTGATGAAGCTGAAAGGAGCTCGATTCAAAGCCTTCGCCAGTGAAGAAGACGCAGAGGACTTCGCTAACGGTATCTGCGTGTCGCCGCTCAAACCGTCTCCAGAGAAAACCAGCGCAGGTCAGTCCAACGCTCACATACAGGTACATCTAAAAACAATTGAAAAAGGTCAATATTTTTTGTCACTCATTTCAGAAAGAGAAACCCATTTATTATATAGATTCATAACATAGAGTGAAATATTTCAAGCCTTTATTTCTTGAAATTTTAATGATTATGGCTTACAGATAATGGAAATCCGAAATTCGGTGTCTCAGAAAATGAGAATATTACATAAGATCAATAAAAAAATGATATTTTAAACAGAAATGTCATGTTCATTTCTATGCACTCAATACTTGGTTGGATCTCCTTTTGCATGAATGACTGCATCGATGCGGCGTGGCATGGAGTCCATCAGTCTGTGGCACTGTTCAGGTGTAATGAAGCCCAGGTTGCTTTTATACCAGCATTCAGCTCATCTGCATTGTTGGGTCTGGTGTCTCATCTTCCTCTTGACAATACCACATAGATTCTCTCTGGGGTTCAGGTCAGGCGAGTCTGGTGGCCAGTCAAGTACAGTAACACATGGTCACTGAACCAGCTTTGGTACCTTTGGCAGTGTGGCAGGTGCCAAGTCCTGCTAGAAAATGAAATCAGCATCTCCATAAAGCTTGTCAGCTGAAGGAAGCATGAAGTGCTCTAAAATGTTCTGGTAGATGACTGTGTTGACTGTGGACCTCAGAAAACACAGCGGACCAACACCAGTAGATGACATGGCAGCCCAAATCGTCACTGTCTGTGGAAACTTCACACTGGACTTCTGTTTCACCATATTCACATTTTCTGAGATGTACCTTTAGAGCTGCACGATTAATCGTTAAAAGATTGCGATCTCGATTCAATAGATATTGTTGATGAAATCCGAGAGCTCTCTGACCCTCTATAGACAGCAAGGATACTAACACGATCAAGGCTCAGAAACACAGCAAGCACATCGTTAAAATAATCAGTGACATCAGTGATACAACCGTAATTTTACAAAGCTACATGAATAACTTGTGCGTAAAGAAAACAAAAATAATGACTTTATACAAAATTGTTTCTCCTCCGCAGCACCCTATAGAGCCTTTTTGGAGAGTATCACATACGTAAACAACGTATGTACGCGAATACGCTGTTTATGTTCAGATCGAAGCGCAAACAACGTAAACAGCATAAACAACGTATCCGCGTGCGGCGCTGCTGACACAGAACAACATACTATGTTTACATTGTTAACGTATGTGCTAGTCTCCAAAATGGCTCTAAAGGGTGATGCGGAGGTGAAGAACTGTTGTATAAAGTTGTTATTTTTGTTTTCTTTGCGCACAAAAAGTATTCTCGTAGCGTAGTAAAATTACGGTTGAACCCTTGATGTCACGTGGATTATTTTAACGATGTGCTTGCTGTGTTTCTGAGCCTTGATCGTGTTAGGATCCTTGCTGTCTATAGAGGTCTCGGATTTCATCAACAATATCTTAATTTGTGTTCTGACGATGAACCAAGGTCTTACAGGTTTGGAACGACACGAGGGTGATTATTTAATTTCATTTTTGGGTGAACTCTCGTTTTAAGATGGCTTGTTGTTGATTTGTTCAGAGCGCTCGGTGAGTTCAGACGCTGTGAACCTGGAGAAGGCCAATGAGTTTAAGAGTCCTCGAACCCAAGACATGACGGCCAAACTGCGCAAAACCGTGGAGAGAGGAGACGAGGAGGCATTCGGAGAGCTGGTCTGGGGAAATCCACGATATCTCATCGGATCCGGGGACAATCCCACTATCGTGCAGGTGCGCTGTCCATTTACAGCTGCTAAGATTTGTTATGTTTCTGTAAGAAGTCTCTTCTGCTCACCTAGGCTGATTAAAAATACAGTAAAAATAGAGAAATATTTATATGATATAAACAGCTGCTTTCTACGTGAATATCTGTTAAAATATAATTTATTTCTGTGATCAAAGCTGTATTTTCAGCATCATTACTCCAGTCTTCAGAATCACATGATCTTCAGAAATCATATTAATATGCTGATTTGCTGCTCAATAAACATTTCTGAAACAACTTTTATTATTAGCAGTAATGATGATAACTAATAGTTTACTTTATAACTATTGTTATATTAATATTATAATAACAAATTAACGTTTTAATTTAAGAGCTTTATTGGCAGGTATGTTTACACATGCGAGGAATTTGTTATAGTGACTGGAAGAGAATTTGTTCGTTAGCGTGCCAGAATAATTCCTCTTTGAATTCCAATCTGATATAATATCATATATGTAAATACATTAAATTATTGCTAAATAATTACAATTTCTATTCCCACAAAAAGTATAATAATGATAATTGTAATAATTATTAAAAAAATATTATTAGTAGTAGTAGTAATGATAATAATGCATATTTTGCATTATATATATGACTATTAATACATTAAAATTATTATGTTATATATATTTTTTTTTGTTATTTAAAATGTACAAATAATTTTTATTTATTTATTATAATTACAATTTCTATCGGCATGCAAAATATAATAATTATAATTTTAATAAAAACAATTTTATAAATTAATATTACATTTATTATCACTATTATTAGTATTTCTGATTATTATTAGTGTTGAAAACAGTTGTTCTGCCCAATATTTTTGTGGAAACAGTGATACGTTTAATTTTTCCGGATTCACAGAAGAATAGAATGTTCAAAAGAACAGCATTTATTTGAAACATATTTTATACAGTTTTCATGTTTGGTTGAACTGTTCCTTTAACACCACGCACGATGTCCTCGTGGTTCATGTGTCGTGTGCAGGAGGGCTGCAGGTATAACGTCCTGCATGTGGCGGCTAAAGAGAACCAGGCGGGCATCGCTCGTCTGCTGCTGGAGACGCTGGAGGACCCCGAGTTCATGCGGCTCATGTATCCTAACGATAACGAGTTCATGCTGCGGCAGCGCATTCGATACATCGTCGATCTGTACCTCAACACGCCTGACAAAGCTGTGAGTGTGCTGATAATTACATTCACACTGGTATTACACTTACAAGGGCTATTTATGTTGGCACACCAAGTATAATAGTGATCATTTTGATAATAATAATGATAAAGTTAGCAACAACTTTTAGTAGAAATTATTATAATAATAGTTTACATCATATAGAACCTATTATATTAATTTTATTATAACAAATTCATGCTTTTAAATGTAAAAATATAATATATTTAAATAATTAAATTGTTTCTAAATAAATTATTATAATAACAATTCCCACAAAAAGTATAATAATGATAATTTTATAATTTTAGAATTCATAATTTGTATTATTATTATTAAAGTAGTTGTAGTAGTAATGAAATTAATTAATAGTTTACATGATATATATATATATATATATATATATAGTATTACAATAACATTATTATATAATATAATATATATATATATATTTTTTGTTATTAAAAAATGTGGCATTTTAAATAAATTGAATTATTTATATTAAATTATTATAAGTGGCAATTTCTATAGATACCGCAAACTATACTAATGATCATTTTAATATTTTTTTTAAATAAATTATATCAAATTTTGTTCTTATTAGTAGTATATGTGATATTAATTAATAGTTTAGTTTAATGTAACTATTAACATTTTAATAGTATATTAATGTTATGTTATTTACAAATGTAATATTTTTTAATAAATTAAATGTACATTTTTGTTACAATTTCTAATCAAGGTATATAATGATTAATTTTAATAAGAATAATGAATATCAAATAACTTTTATGAGTATTAGTGATAATAATTAACATGTAATATTTGTAATAAATTAAATCATCGCTATAATTTCTATTGGCAAACAAAGTATAATAATTATCATTTTAATAATAATAACAAACAAGCATAATAAGTTATTATATTAAGGAAATTAATTGGTATTTAAATATTATAATAACAATAAAAAATTATAACATTATTATTATTACTGTATTATTATTTTTAATTATAAAATTATTATCATTAGTAGTAGTTGTCATAGTAATAATATTATAATTATTATTATCATTAGTAGTTAGTCATAGTAATAATATTATTATTATTATCATTATCATTAGTAGTAGTAGTCATAGTAATAATAATATTATTATTATCATTAGTAGTAGTAGTTATAGTAATAATAATATTATTATTTTCATTAGTAGTAGTAGTCATAGTAATAATAATATTATTATTTTCATTAGTAGTAGTAGTCATAGTAATAATAATTTTATTATTATCATTATTAGTAGTAGTCATAGTAATAATATATATTATTATCATTAGTAGTAGTAGTTAGTAATAATATTATTATTATCATTATCATTAGTAGTAGTAGTCATAGTAATAATAATATTTATTATATTATCATTAGTAGTAGTAGTCATAGTAATAATAATATTATTATTATCATTAGTAGTAGTAGTCATAGTAATAATAATATTATTATTTTCATTAGTAGTAGTCATAGTAATAATAATTTTATTATCATTATTAGTAGTAGTCATAGTAATAATATTATTATTATTTTCATTAGTAGTAGTAGTCATAGTAATAATATTATTATTATTATCATTAGTAGTAGTAGTTATAGTAATAATATTATTAATAATATCTCAGCAAAGCAGTGAACGCTGTGCATGTACATATATGATGCTGACAGACCTTCATAACACTTATCTGAGACGTGATTTCTCCGCAGAGCAACGAGACGCCGCTGCACTTCGCGTGTAAGTTTGGATGTCCGGAGGTGGTGGATGTTCTATGTTCACATCCGAGCATCGACAAACACCGCAGGAACAAATATGACCAGAACCCGTCCGCTGTAAGAAACGGACCCGTCTTAAACATGTCTTACTGTCATTCGTGAAATAACGTCTGGCGTTCGTTCTGCAGGTGATCTGTGAGCGCAGAAACAAGAGCAAGGAGGTGAAGCAGAAGATCGGGGAGTATTTGGAAGGTTTGTTTACATCATGACGCTCGAGCAGTGTTGAGCAAAGTTACTTTTAAGAGTAATGCATTGCAATATTGCGTTACTCCCTGAAAAAGTTACTTGCATAGCCGCGGGAACGTATTTTGAGCGGGGGGGGGGGGGGGGGGGGTGCATTAGGGTTGGAGTGATGCAACTATGATCCAAAAGCGCTATTTTTTTGGTTAATAAAAGTTTAATTTATTCGATTAATATAAGCGAGTTTGTCTTTATTGTTGCTGTTTTAATGAATAAATAAATAAAATAAAATAATGAACCACAACGCGTTTGTTTCAAAAGAGAAAAAGACCTTATACAACGCAAGTAAGCTATATCGGTCTCATTCATTTTAATAAAAGTTAGATGTTTAATATGCGAATTTGCCATTGTACTATTTTATGGCTGATGTGTTTTAATTAATAGGCTAATAATGAACCCCAAACTACGATCGTTTTAAAGAAAGGGGAAATCCAAAGACCGTTTATTTATTTGTTACAATGCGGGTAAAACATATTTCCCTTATTCATATTGTTAATAAAAGTTCAAAGTTAAATATAGGCCTAAGTGAATTTGTCATTGTAGGCTATAGCCTTTATTATTTGTATTAATATTAATAATGTGCCAAACTAATCACATGAAGAATATGACGCAGGAGAAGAAAATCAAACACAAATGTGTCATTTTTTGCTTATTAGTATGATTAAATTTAATCATAGACGAGTTAATAAAATGGGATTAAATACTTAAATTATATTTGTCTTATTTAACCTATTTAATTATTGCAGATTTTATAATATTCTAAGTTTGAGTTTGACAGTTTTTATTAATTTAGAGGAATACTGAATGTGTTGTTGTGCAGGTGAGATGAGTAAATACATATTTAGTCTAGAACTACAGTAAGAAAATGGTATTTAATCCAGTTTTATTAACCAATGTCTTTATTACTGACTTCTATAATTCAATTCAACCGTACTAATAAGCAGAAATGACACATTAGTGTTTGATTTGAGTTATTGGTGAATAGTGTTGAACTTTCTTCTCCTGCGTCATATTCTTCATGTGATTAGTTTGAGCGGCGCCCTCTACTGTACAGACGTGAATTTACATTTCCTTCAGCCTGAAGCGGATTCACTTTTGGTGTGAAAGGGCTTTTACATTTGTACATTAACTTTTTATAAAACACAAACAAGCAAATCCTGCGCAGATTTAAAAAGTAACACATTTCTTTCCATAAAAAGTTACTAAGTAGCATAATTAGTTACTATTTTTGGGCGTAACGCAATATTGTAAATATATAATAATATCCAAACGCTGCTGCGAGATAATCTTTAATGAGCCGAACAGAACACGCATCACACCTCTGTTTATATCAATTTGCACTGGCTACCAATAGCTGCTCAATGCATTAAATTCAAGGCATTAATGTTTGCCTACAGAACCACCTCTGGCTCTGCACCTCTTTACCTAAATTCATTACTTCAGACTTATATGTCCTCTAGAGCTTAGTGAACGACGCATTACTGTACCATCCCAAAGAGGCACAAAATCACTTTCACAGACTTTCACATTAACTGTTCCCATCCGGTGGAACGACCTCGAACTCAATCCGAGCAGCTGAATCCTTCCCATCTTCAAGAAACGGCTAAAAACACATCTTTATTTGACCCTCTAACTCTACCACTCTCTATTCTAATTCTATTTGATCTAATCGGTCTTCTTTTTATTGAAAAAACACACATTTGACCCTCTATCAATTGCATATCTATTCTCTAACTGCTAGCTTTTCTTGTAAAACTAACACTAGGTTTATTTTTTTCTATATACTCTTTTCTTAATAATAATAAAAACACCTTCCTACGTGTACTGCGTGAGGCAGGAATTGTAATAGCACTTGCATTTTGTTGGTTTTGATTGCTTCTATAATGTCCTCATTTGTAAGTCTCTTTGGATAAAAGCGTCCGCTAAATGACTAAATAAATAATGCATTTCTTTTAAAAGTGACTTTCCTGAACACTGGTTGTTGGTGTTCTTGTCACAGACAGGTTTTATGTGCCATTGCTGCGGGCCGCAGATAACACGCTTCATCCGGTGATCGGCGCCCCCTGGTGTCTCGGTCTCCGGAGTCGGGGCAGTTATACAGGCCTGACAGGAAGATGGACATAAACCCGATAATGACCCTCACGGCGTTTGCTGGACCTCTGACTTCATCAAAGGTGCTTTATACCGCTTTCAATCGCACTTCTAATTGCATAATGAGCAGCGACAGAAGTTATCATAATTATCATAATCACAATATTTTTTGTTTCTAATTTCAATAATAATAATATAGTGTTTTTCAAATTTTTTTTTTTTTTAATGTAAAATATAATGTTAAATTTTAAATAAATTCAATTATTATTATTAAACTGTTTAAGTATAATGATGATTTTAAACTATTTGAAAATGAGTAACGTTAATAATTTATAAAATATTATTATGAAATAATATAACAGTATTCTTATTATCATAATTTCTATATATCTATATATATATTGTATATATAATAATACTTACAAAAATTAATTGTTGTTATTAAAATATTATAATGACAGTTTTTGTTGGCACGCATATTATATGAATAATAATTTAATAACACTTAAAAAATAATAACATTAGATTATTATTATTTATTGTTGTTTTTATTATTACTAATATTATTAACATCACTAGTAATAATAATAAAAGGAGTTTTAGAGAACATTATTCTCATCATTATTATTACAAACAAACATACTAAATTATTATCTGTATAATTTTTTTAATACGTGATTTCTTGTTTTAAATATTATTGTATTATATTCAGTTAACAAAATGTATAATATAATAATCATTAAAGTAATTAAAATTAAATGCATTCATTACATTATTATTATCATTATTATTTAAAATATAATAATGTTATTGTCATTATCGCAAACAAGTATACAAGTTATTGTTTTTATATTTAAAAGAAATGCATTATTGTTATTAAAATGATTATATTACAATTTCCGTTGGCACACAAAATATAACAATAATAATTTAAACAACAATTTTAAAATCAATAATATTTTATATTAGTTTTTGTGAATAGTAGCAATAACAATAATCATCATATATATATATAATTAATTAATTTGGACCACAATTCCTTTGCAAAGGAATACAAGAAGCATAGAACAGAAGGGAATAGGCCCGGTGTAAACGGAAAGCTGGAGAACATGAGCGAACACACACAGATAACACACACACAGATAACACACACACGATAACACACACAGATAACACCACACAGATACACACACACAGATACACACACACATACACACACATACACACACACATAACACACACACATAACACACACAGATAACACACACAGATAACACACACAGATAACACACACAGATAACACACACAGATAACACACACACGGATAACACACACACGGATAACACACCCGGATAACACACACACGGATAACACACACACGATAACACACACACGGATAACACACCGGATAACACACACACACACACCACATAACACACACACATAACCACACAAACACACACAGATAACACACACACAGATAACACACACACAGATAACACACACAGATAACACACCACAGATAACACACATAACACACAAACACACACTAACACACACATACCACACATAACACACACATAACACACACATAACACACACATAACACACACATCACAACACATAACAAACACACATAACACACACATAACACACACAGATAACACACACAGATAACACACACAGATAACACACACAGATAACACACACAGATAACACACACAGATAACACACACAGATAACACACACAGATAACACACACAGATAACACACACACATAACACACATAACACACACATAACACCACATAACACACACACATAAAACACACACATAACACACACCAACACACACACAGATACACACACACACAGATAACACACACAGATAACACACACAGATAACACACACAGATAACACACACAGATAACACACACAGATAACACACACACACACAGATAACACACACACAGATAACACACACACACAGATAACACACACAGATAACACACAATAACACACACAGATAAAACACACACACAGATAACACACACACAGATAACACACACAGATAACACACACACACAACACACACCCACAACACACACAGATAACACACACACATAAACACACACACATAACACACACATAACACACACACATAACACACACACATAACACACACATAACACACACACATAACACACACACTAACACACACAGATACACACACAGATACACACACAGATAACACACACAGATAACACACACAGATAACACACCGCACAGATAACACACACGCACAATAACACACACGCACAGATAACACACACGCACAGATAACACACACCCAGATAACACACACACGCACAGATAACACACAGATAACACACACAGATAACACACACATAACACACACAAACACACACATAACACACCACACTAACACACACACATAACACACACACATAACACACACACATAACACACACACATAACACCACACATAACACACACACATAACACACACATAACACACACACATAACACACACATATAACACACACAGATAACACACAGATAACACACACAGATAACACACACACACAGATAACACACACACACGATACACACACAGATAACACACACACAGATAAACACACACACGATAACACACACAGATAACACACACCACATAACACACACAGATAAAACCACACACAGATAACACACACACACAACACACACACACAACACACACACACAACCACACAACACAACACACACATAACACACACACATAACACACACATAACACACACAGATAACACACACAGATAACACACACAGATAACACACACGCACAGATAACACACACGCACAGATAACACACACGCACAGATAACACACACAGATAACACACACACACAGATAACACACAGATAACACACACAGATAACACACACAGATAACACACACAGATAACACACACATAACACACACATAACACACACATATCACACACAGATAACACACACAGATAACACACACAGATAACACACACAGATAACACAGATAAACAGATAACACACACAGATACACACACAGATAACACACACAGATAACACACACAATAACACACACAGATACACACACAGATAACACACACAGATAAACACACACAGATAACACACACACAGATAACACACACACACAATAACACCACACAGATAACACACACACAGATACACACACACAGATAACACCACACATATACACACACCCAGATAACACACACACAGATAACACACACACAGATAACACACACAGATAACACCACAGATAACACACAGATAACACACACAGATAACACACACACAGATATAACACACACAACACAGATAACACACACAGATAACACACACACACGATAACACACACACACAGATAACACACACACACAGATAACCACAATAACACACACACATAACACACACACATAACACACACAACTCACATAACAACACACACATAACACACACCATAACACACACATAACACCAAACACACACACATAACCACACACATAACCACACCCACTAACACACACACACACACACACATAACACACACACATACACACACACATACACACACACATAACACACACACATAACACACACACATAACACACACAGATAACACACAGATAACACACAGATAACACCAGATAACACACAGATAACACACACAGATAACACACCACAGATAACACACACACAGATAACACACACACACAGATAACACACACACACAGATAACACACATAACACACACACATAACACACACAGATAACACACACAGATAAACACACACAGATAACACACACAGATACACACACAGATAACACACAGATAACACACACAGATAACACACACAGATAACACACACAGATAACACACACACACACATAACACACACACAGATAACACACACACACAGTAACACACACACAGATAACACACACACAGATAACACACACACAGATAACAACACACAGATAACACACACAGATAACACACACACACAGATAACACACACACACAGATAACACACACACACAGATAACACACAGATAACACACACACACAGATAACACACAGATAACACACACAGATAACACACACAGATAACACACACAGATAACACACACAGATACACACACACAGATCACACACACAGATAACACACAGATAACACACACAGATAACACACACACACAGATACACACACACAGATAACACACACACAGATAACACACACACAGATAACACACACACAGATAACGCACACAGCACACACAGATAACGCACACACAGATAACGCACACACAGATAACGCACACACAGATAACGCACACACATAACACACAGATAACACACACAGATAACACACACAGATAACACACACAGATAAACACACACAGATAACACCCACACAGATAACACACACACAGATAACACACACACAGATAACACACACACAGATAACGCACACACACAGATAACGCACACACAGATAACGCACACACAGATACACACACACAGATAACACACACACAGATACACCACACGATAACACACCCAGATAACACACACCAGATAACACACACACAGATAACACACACACAGATAACACACACACAGATAACACACAGATAACACACACAGATAACGCACACAGATAACGCACACACAGATAACACACACAGATAACACACCACATATACATACACAGATAACACACCACAGATAACACACACAGATAACACACACCAGATAACACACAGTCGGATCTAACCGGAGATGTGTTTTTCCTGCAGGCCGAGGAGTTTCACACGCCTGTGGAAGACGCCGCGGCGGGAACGAGACGGATATTTCCATCAGATCCTGAAGACGGATTCAGAGCGCGGCGCAGAGAGAGTCGGCCGGTGAGCAGCTCGTTTAATTAATGACACTGAACTCCAGCGATGTAACGATATCAGAATCTCACGATACGACATTACTGCGAAATAAAAGACAAAATGTAAAATTAAATGTTGTACATTTTAAAGTTAATTATTATATTTAATGCACTTTGAGATAGGGGTGGGCGATATGACCAAAATCTTATATCACGATAACAATATATCTATATATTTTGTTTTATTTAAAAAAAGTTATGATATTAAATCTTTGATACCATATAATTTTCATAATCATTGTCACCAATGTCAATATCAAACTAATACAAGCCTAAAGAGAGAAAAAAACTCAACCTCACTGAAGATAAATAAACAGTCAGTGATGAAATAAGGATAAGAAACTAATTGCAATAATTAAGAAACGCTACATACATTGTGTAAATTAATTAGTCTTCACTGTGTTAATTATATTGATCTATGATAGATATATATTAACACGTGTGTTATGTATAGATTCTATACATATTATAAATATATCATTATTATTGTTATTTATTCTGATTAAAGCTACAAAAGTGATTTAGTCAAGAGCAGTGTGTTATGATTAACATGAACGAATATTGGAACGCTTCCCCTTTAAGAGCGAAGCCGGATCTAATACACTGTTATATTGTGTTTTCTCTTTCGGCCGGTTACTCTCTCTTAAGACCTAAATCACTGTGTTTATGAGGATACTTGCAAAGACGGGGATTCTGACGCATATGAGTGTGTTTATGTAATTGTTCAAAGTCGTTAAAAAGAAAAAGCGCTCCTCTCACACAGAAAGAGACGCATATAGCTCTGTTGTTTGAGTTTCGACGGCTTAACATCGGTTGTTTTAAAAACTACAGTGCTTAAAACGCGTGAGCATGCTACAGATGTAGTCCTCGTTTAGTAACGAGCTCCTGGTTTTGTGCTCGTTCTGTCTCACGTCACGTCCCGTGGGGGGGGCGGCGTATAAAGATCGCAGTCACTCAAATGATGAAAAGGTATTACCGTAAACAATGTATTTTACAACACAACAAATAAACGATAGAACATAATATGAAACGATAGACTTTAATTTCATCCATCCGATACATATCGTCATATCGCACAGCCCTACTTTGAGAGTTAAAATGAAGAACCCATGTTTCTTAACTAGTCAGAAAAAAGTCAGGGAATTGACTTGTATCCGAACTTTAAACGGGACTCGACCCTCTTTTTATTAGTGATATACCGTCTCAGTCTAAATTACATTCACACCGCTGTTTCAGGAAGACAAACTCATTACAATATAATAACAACAATGACAGTAATAGCTATATACATTTACATTTATTTGCATTAATTTGCATTCAGGCTATACATTTTTCTCCAGTACATGTGTTCCCTGGGAATTGAACCCACAACCTTTTACGCTGCTAACACACACGCCTCTACCACTGAGCCACAGGAACACGATATATAGCCACTGTATATAGCCACAACATATAGCCACTGAGCTATATGTTGTAAAACAATTGCATTGTAAAATAAATGAAAATTAATATTTCATAGGTATATTATTTTTGCTTTACACTACAGTAGGGAAATCACAATCATTATTTCCTAATATCTACATTTAAAGAGATATTTTGAATTTGGACTGATTTAAACGGCTCGCTGGCAGTAATTAATATTCTGCACTGCGCTTTTATTTTGAAGGAAACTTCAGCTTCAGTGGAAACATGCTGATTTATATTTCTGCATCAGACATACGCCGTAAGCTGTGCTTCTGTTTTCATTTATACTTCTGATAGCCGTGACGGCGGCAAATACATATCTAAAAACAGATCATTTATCTAAAACTATAAGATGATATTCTTTCAATTTTGCACCATGGCAGAACAACATTGTTTGTTGCGGACAACAAAGTGATGCATAATGCTATAATAATGCTACTTATAATAAATGATACAACACTTTATTCATTTTGAATAAGAAGGTGTAACATTAAAATATATAAAGTGCAAAAAACTAACTCAAATGCATACGGAGGGAGGGGTACTATAGCAGAACAATTACAGCGCTTGCGGTCTGCGTAGGATTTATAGCTTTCGGTCACGAAGACCTGGATCTGCTGCACATTTCCCGTAAATATTAAAATCACCTCTCAAAACAATAAAACAAAGGTTGAACAAAATGCAAGTTTTGGGCGTTTGCAATCCATTTTAAGCACTCATTATACAGTGCGACAAAACGTAAAGTGCCTTACTATATTTAAAACAGTTATATTAAAAGATCAAATTCAGAAATCACCATATTAATGATGCATAGTTTACATAGGCGAGCAGATGAGGCCGGAATACGAACGCAATCTGCTTAATGTTTCATGATTTTCTGTGGAAAACGAAGTGAATGCTTCACTCAGGCTATTAGACTAAAAACAGTTTCTACCCCAGAGCCATAAGTGCACTGAACACAACAAAGATTTCAACATTTACTAATTATCTACTGTGCAATAAGATGGGGACGTGCAATGACCGGCAGAAATGTGAATTATTATTATTATTTATTTTTCCACCTTAAAGGTTTGCTTTTCTTAAATGTGGTTGTAATTGTACAATGACAATAAAGACATTCATTCACTTTGAAACACAGTGAATACAGTCTTGATGAAGGGAACGAGCCATATTGTACTTTCGGTTTGAGTTCGTTTGATGCATAATGGCCCAAAACAATATATATATATATATAACAACTACACGTTTTGCCTGGAAGAAGACCTATCCAAAAAAACTAAGCAGAGCACATCACATCAGTCCTCAGGTCCTTACACTGGCTTCAGTTACAGCTAGGATTGATTTTAAAGTACTTTTACTCGTTTATAAATCACTCAATGGCACAGGACCTAAATACATGCAGATATGCTCACTGAATATAAACCTAACAGAGCACTCAGATCATTAGAAACACCAAGCGTTCACACAAAACAAGAGAAGTCCGCTGTTAGCTATAATAACCCAGCTTCCAGAAGAGATCAGATGTGCTGAGTCAGTAAATTAATATCTATTTTGTTTAACACAATTTTTTTTACATTATTTTTTTTTGCACATACATACAATAAAAAGAAAACTAATAAATATAACAGACAAATAATAGAGAGAGTAAGTGTTAGAGCATCAAGTATTTTTTTTCAAATATAAAACAAATATTTAAAATAGAATTAGAATAGAGATTGCTAGAGTTAGATGGTCAAATAAAGATGGAAGAGATGTGTTTTTAGCTTTTAATACTTGTGTATATATATATATATATATTTACACGCCACCGAATCAAGAAGTTGTTATCTGAAAAATTTGTAGAAAAATGATTTTAGTAAATATTACGTAAACAATAGGAATGTAATTTCAGCAATTGTTCAAATACATAAATTATTTGCATATCAGCCAATGCATGTGTTATTTACTCATTGTTTAAATAATAATTGTGATATCATATCAGCTTTATATCAGACGTCAGCCACCCTGCTCTCTTAAGATACTGACCAATATATATAATATGAACGTGACCCTCCTGACTGATCATCACACTCATGTATATTATAGTTATGTGTAATAATTTGAATGTTTTAGCTGTTTCAAATTAATGTTAAATCAATTTCCAAATCATTTAAAATGTTTTTCCCTTGTTCATTGTTGTGATTATTTTACTTCCTTTAATGTAAAGCGCTTTAAATTAGCATTGTGTATGAAATGTGCTTTATAAATAAACTTGCCTTGCCTATCGTTTCATATCGTCATGTGACCATGATAATATAGCGATATTGATAATATCTTTACATGCCTACTAAACTCCATGACTCCTGCGTGGCCGTGTCTGCAGAGAGCTGGCTCGTGAGATGGGACTCCCGTGGGCTGAATACTGGGCTTTCCTCCGCTGCTTCATCGATCTGAGCAGCAGTGACGGGCTGGAGATGCTGGAGGAGCACCTGAGCTTCACAGTCAACCGTTCATCCGCAGGTCACTTTCTGAGCTTACTCAGAGTCTTACTAGTGTTGTACCGCGCCGCATGTCCACCCCACGTCCCACACGTCGCATGTCCTGCGTGGTTTCTCACATCAAGAAAACATACACGTTGTCACACTCCTCTAGGAGCCAGGAACGAGGAGACGAGGAGTTACTACAAAACAAGGGTTTTAATGATCCACAAACGTAGGAGACACAGGAACACATGGGAAGACGTTCAACAACCGACAGGAAACATGGGTTTAACAGACTATAAATAGAACTAACTAGACACACCTGGAACATAAATCAAGACACACGGCTGACACTGACTGAACTAATAATGACTGGGAAACAGGAAGGACCATATATGGGCACGGAAACAAAGGCAGAGGAAGACAAAGTCTGACACACGTGTTCTTTTGCCTTTTTCAGAAAGATTTGTATTTAATATTTTTGTGCTGTGCTTTGACCTGGGCCGATATCACCTTAGAGTGCCTTTCAACCCTCACTATACTCAAAAATGTTCCCAGTCGCTTTATCATGTCATAAATAATAGACGCTATAGAAACATATTAGCTGAGCTCCCACACTTTTTATTTTAGATCATTATGGGCCGTTATTCGAATCATAAACCATTAGATATGTCCACCCTGTCATGGACATATTATATATATATATTACTGTTAAATATGTTTTCAATGCAAAATTAAGATGCACATTATATTTTCTGAAAGATATGATGTCCCTTTCCTAAACAGGGTTATTAAAAAATATATAATAATAATAAATAATATAATTACATCCTCAATCACATTGATATACATTGATCACGCTTGCTTTTTTTTTCATGACTGCAAAACTTTTGGCGGGAATTTGATCTCATAGTTTCCGAAACTGAATAAAAAATAAAAACATTAATTGCGACTTTTTCTCACAATTCTGGCTTTTTTCTTGCAATTGCGAGTTTACAATCTCAGAATTGCGAGATAAAGAGTCATAATTACCTTTTTTATTTTTATAAGCGGGCTTCCGTATTATTCTGTGTCTCAAAAATTTAGTTAAAGTTTTCTGAAGGTTCCTATGTACATAAAAAACTAAACTAAACCAAAAAAAATTATAATAATCTTATAAACGTTGTTGTTGTTGTGTGTGGTTGTTGTTGTTGTTGTGTGTGGTTGTTTTACACCACTGCAGCTTTGAGCCCAAGACACATTTCCTGCGAAGGACAATAAAGTATAACTGTAATGTCTTGTGTTTTTCTGTGTCGAAGGCCGCTCTGCTGGATCGTCCGGGGCGTTTCTGGATTCAGATGAAGCAGATGAACTGCATCCGTTCCCGGTTCGAGATCTGCTGCAGGAGTTTGAGGAGGTTCTGCTGGAGCGGAGCGCTGATGAAGACGGCTCCAGCTGTGGCTCAGACGAGTATTTCACCGCCGACGAGGACACCGAGGACGACTCCTCCAGATCCTCCTTTAAATCCACTCACAGCACCACGGATCAGAGCCACAGAGCTCATGTGTTCATAGCAGGGTGAGACAGAACACGCAAGGGTTGAATATCCATCGAATGTAAAATAAAGATGCAAAAATGTTGCATTTGAATGATTTTACATCATGCTGCCTTATCAGTGGTGCACGAGATGCGATGTAGGTGTCTCATTGCATTTTAATGTTTTTCATAACTTATCCAGTTGAACCCACTCAATATGGAGAAGATGTAGTTTACGTCACAACTGAAACCAAGCCGTTCACACAGAATGCATATTTCACTTTTTCTAGGGGACATCTATGAGAGAGCACAAGAGAGCCAGCCGCATGTTTAGTAAGCATGTGAAATTAATGCAAGTTCAACTTTTTAAAAATATATCTCGAGACTTTATGGCAGTTTTCTCCAATCCCTCTGCATCTCATGTTTTTAAATCAAAAAAGTGCAGTTTTCGGTTCTTTGTATTAAACTATAGATACATGCATGATGCTGTTTTGTTTCTAACTGTTTAAGCAACTTAATTAATAACATATGAAGAGCTCTTTTCCAAAACGCGATAAACGCCAAATAAAAAAAAAATGAGTTCGTCATGCCATTTTGCTGTGTACTGAACCTATTCACTGCTTTATCAATGTTTCATGCCAAATCACTATATTTCCTTGTTTAAAATGTGCTGCAAGATGCAGTTCTTCTCCAAACCGCTATAAGCGCCGAACCTGTTTTTAGCCTAAATGCGATATATCCTCTCGATCAATCAGAATTCATTCGATGCAATCCAACACGGTGACGCTTTTTCAGTCTTCAAAATGAGTGCTTTAAACTCTAATAACACTTTTGAGACCTACACCTGGGGGTAGAAAACGCAGACTGGACAAAGAAAATCACAAAAAACAACAAAAAAAGAAGGTTCTCAGGTGGCGCGTTAATACCCACTGTGGGATGTCAATGTAACAGATGTGTATACCAGTAAAGGTGGTGTTTAACCGACTGATGCTAGAGGCTGTATCCTTTGGCGCTCCTTGTTAGAGCGCCCGCTTCCCGCACCGGAAACCCGGGTTCGAGACTAGCTCAGTGTGATGGTGTGGACCCGGGGGGGTTACATCAACACAAGGCTGGTGCGACCGGTTTATAGTATGAGTCCCTGATGTCATATGTTGCATGTTCTCTTTTTTTTTTAAGACATAAACCAACATAAAAAAAAAGGATGATTTGTAGCGTTTAAAAAAAAAAAAAAAAAAACTTAGCATTTATAATCGACAATATTGTTGTTTCATTTAACAATCATTGTTTAACATGTTCAGACTGAGCCAACAGACCATTTTAACAGGATAAATTGAATATTAACAAAATGTATGGGTCTTGGTAAAAAAATAATTTTTGAAAACTATTAAAATGGATTTATAGCGTTTTGGAAAAGAGCTCTTCATATGTATATATTCACTTTTTTCAAAGATAGTCGTGTTATTTTATTGCTTTGAATAACTGTGCATTAGTAATATTTTGCTCTTGTGGCCTCGGGAGAAACCAAAAGTTTTCCCCCCTAACAGAAATGATGCATTTTAAATTTGAATATACTTTGAATAATTGTAATTGAGTTTACGGCCCTAGCACACACACTGCTCAGACTCATTGATGGACCTGCATCTTCTAGGCTGGTCTCTGATTCTTCTGCTTCTCGTTTGGCCAGTGCTTCTCTCGTG